>JAJJMA010145177.1:931-20598 GCA_023529015.1 Papaver nudicaule
GTAGGTCCCGTGCGGGCCAATACTGACTTTGCCCCAGTCAAGTATTGGTAAAAGCTGGTAGGTCCCGTGCGGGCCAATACTGACTTATAAATTTTAATCCGAGCTTGGTGCTCTTTGATACGTTGTAAGGTTTGTTTAAGTGTTTGCCCAGTCATAATGATTGCTAAGCCTTGGCCAAAGGGAAGCAGAATCATGTATGGGGTGTTTCCCTGCCCGGATCTTGTCTCCTTTTGGGCACGGATCTGTGTTGTATGTTAGGCATCTCTTGCTATCAATTGAAACCTCTGGTCTTACACTTATTGACGCTTACGAGGTTAATCTGGAGAGATTACACATGGCGTGTTTTTACCCATTTATACATTTGCTGAATACTCTTGTCAAAATGTTGGTTTTGACGGTATCGCGATGATTTTGGGCTTTGTAAGCCTCTTTTTTATTGATATCATAATTGACGCCAATTTTGACACACTGATTTAACGTGGTTCGGTATCGAAATACCTACGTCCACGGGTGATAATCATGTACTATCTTTATTTATTAAATTTATTTACATACAAATAATTATTTTTGTTGAGGTGAAACTGGGTTTCCTCTTGGCAATTCGATGACGCTATATACACTCTTTTAGGTTGACGCAGCTTTATAATACTCGAACTAGTGCTTGATATATGAGGTCTGTAACTCCCCTCCAGAGATAGATACATTGGTGATGGAAAACCCATATCTTCTTCTGGCTGCTGCGCGTACGCCTGCGCTTCTTGAAATTCTAAAATGTTGTAATATTCAGAAAATAGATCCGCGATTCTTCTCAGAGATAGATACATTCAATGGCCTAAACCTTTATCTTCTTCTGACCGCGGTGCGCGACCCCGCGCTTCTTGATTTCTGAAACTATTAAGGGTAATACGGCTTCAAATACGTTGCATTCCACCGATGACGTAGAGTCTGCCCTTTCATGTTCTTCAGAACATATGAACCCTTCCCGGCTAAATCATGGATGATGTATGGCCCTCCCCAAGTTGGAGCAAATTTTCCTGCTTTTTTCTCCTTCTGGTACGCGGGGATGACCCTTAATACATACTGACCTACCACAAAGTTTTGGGATCTGGACTTTTTGTTGTACTCTCTAGCTAATCTTTGCTGCTAATTCTCCATGCGTTGCAATGCAACTTCTCTTTTTTCTTCCAGATCGTATAGCTTTTGTAACATCAAGTCTGAGTTAAGTCTTTTCGCCCATGCTTCACTTCTTGTGGTAGGGAGTATAACTTCCGTAGGGATTACCGCTTCAGCTCCGAATGTGAGTAGGAATGGTGTTTCTCCCGTTGCCTCTCTTCTTGTAGTACGGTATGCCCACAAGGTGTTGTGTAACTGTTCGCACCAGGCTCCTTTCTTAGGCCCCAAAGTTCTTTTTAAATTTAGCACAATGGTTTTGTTTGTGATTTCCGCCTGTCCATTACTTTGAGGATAAATGGGAGTAGACTTCAATTGTGCTATTTTGAAGAGTTCAAACAGTTCATCCACGTGCGTTCCAGATAACTGCGCTCCATTGTCAGAGACTATTGCCGCGGGAATTCCAAATCTGCAGATGATGTTTTCGAAAATGAAAGTGAAGACATCAATGTTTCTAATATTAGCCAAAGCTTTTGCTTCCACCCACTTTGTGAAGTAATCCGTAGCCACAATTAGATATCTTCTTTTCTTGGTTCCCATCACGAGAGGACCAACTATGTCTATCCCCCACTTCGCGAATGGCCAAGGACTGAGTACGGAATTCAATGTAGTGGCGGGAGCTCGGATCCTTCGGGCATATCGTTGGCATTCTTCACACCTCTTTGACATGTTGGCGGCGTCATTATTCATGTATGGCCAATATTATCCTTGCATTCTTGCTTTGTGCGCCAAGGATCTTCCCGCGCTGTGATTTCCCGCATCTCCATAATGTATGGCGACCAACACTTGGTGGCCTTCCTTTCTTGATAAACATCTGAAAAGTGGTCCCGAGAATGACTTTTTGTACAAAATTCCTTCTCGCAACTCATAATTTCCTGCTTTAGACTCAATCTTTCTTTCTTGTAGGTAATTTGACGGTCTTAACCCTTTTTCCAGCAATTTGCGTATCGGGATTCTCCAATCTTTTTCCTTATCAATCATCATTTCTCGATCCTTTTCTGCTTTCTCAACAAGGTCTTCCATGGTAGCTTTATCTTCCAAATCTTCCTCTGGAGATATCTGCCCTTGGTCCGTGGTCATGACTCCCTTCAATTTGATCGAGGGTTCATATATTCTCCCTATTTTGATGGCGACGGCGGTCGGGTCTTTCATCATTGAAGATAAGAATGCTAAGGCATCCGCATGCCGGTTATCCTTCCTACACAAGTGTCGAAAGACAATCTTCTCGATCCTTGAGGCAAGACTCTGAGCCAAAGCCATATATGCCATCATATTCTCATCTATAGTCTGGTATTCTAGTTCAATTTGTCGGATAACGAGTTGTGAGTCACTTGTCAGTCGCACGTCGCAGATATCCAATTCTATGATTAATCGTAACGCATGTATCACGGCCTCGTACTCGACTACATTGTTCGTGTGTTCTTCGAATAGCCTGAATGAATGCACTATACGGTCCCCCGAAGGCGAAGTAATGACAATGCCTATTCATGCTCCCTCTTTATTCCTGGATCCGTCAACGAAAACTTCCCACCTTTTTGAGTTGGAAGGGACCAGAATACTGTTGGGATCCTCGTTGTCTTCTTCAAAGCCAGGTATCTCGTCCACTCCGTCATCATTGTCCAAGGGTAAATCCGCCAGGAAGTCTGCGAGTACTTGAGATTTTCTTGTCGTACGAGATTCGTATATGATCTTGTGTTGTCCTAACTGTGCGTTCCATTTGGCTATTCTTCCCACCGCCTCTGTGTTTCCGAGCACTGCTCCCAGTGGTGCTTTGGTGATCACGCGAACGTAATGCGCGTCAAAGTAAGTTCTTAGCTTCTGACTAGCATGAACTAGAGCCAAGATGAGTTGTTCTAACTTGGTGTAGTTCTTTTCTGCGGAAGACAAGGTCTTGCTGACATAATATACGGGTTGTTCTTCCTTCAGATTGGTTCGGACCAATACAGCACTCACCGCGTTACTCGTAGCAGCAATGTACAAGGCCAACACTTCATCCCGCTCGGGCTTTTGAAGGATTGGTATGGCCGCCAGGTATTCTTTTATCTTTTGAAATGCTTCCTCGCACGAGTCCGTCCATGCGAATTTGCTTTCCTTCTTCAATATATTGAAGAATGGTTTGCATTTGTCGGATGATCTCGCGATGAACCTTCCTAACGCCGCGAGGCTCCCATTAAGCTTCTGGACTTCCTTCAGCTTGCGTGGTGAAGGCATATCTACGATTGCTTGAATTTTGGCCGGATCCACCTCGATTCCTCTTTTTGTAACCAAATATCCTAGGAATTTTCCTGACGTAACTCCGAAAGTGCACTTTTCTGGATTTACTTTCATGTGACATTCCCTCATAGCTTGAAAAATTTCCCTTAGATCTTCCAAATGACTGCCCGCCTTCTTACCTTTGACTAGCATATCATCCACGTATACTTCCAGATTGCGCCCAATCCATGGCTCGAAAACCTTGTTTACCAATCTTTGATATGTTGCCCCCGCGTTTCTTAGTCCAAACGGTATCCTGGTATAACAATACAACCCTCTTGGAGTAAAGAAAGCACTGTGCTCTTGATCTTTAGGGGCCAGCGCGATTTGATTATAACCGGAGTATCCGTCCATAAATGATAACAACTCGTGTCCTGCGGTTGCGTCGACGAGTTGATCAATGCTAGGCAAGGGACAACTATCCTTTGGGCACGCCTTGTTGAGATTGGAAAAATCTATGCAGATCCGCACGCCGCCATTCTTTTTTGGTACGACTACCATATTCGAAATCCACGTCGGGTACTTGAATTCTCTTATGAATCCTGCTTCCAAGAGTTTCTTCAATTCTTGCTCCACCGCATGCTGGTAATCTGGTGATATTTTCCGCAATCTTTGCCTAAATGGCTGTGTCCCCGGTTCTATCTTTAATTCATGCTCCACAACTTTTGGATCTATGCCGGGCATATCTCCCATTTTCCATGCAAAAATGTCAGCGTACTCAATTAGCAACTTATGGAGCGCGTCCTCCTGCTCTTTCTCCAACAATGTCCCAATCTTTATCATCCTTGGAGATTCAGGCGTGCTTATGTTCACTTCCTAGTAGGTTCCACCGCGGAAGAAAGCGGCTCTGCGGCTCCTATGAGGGGAGCTTTCTTTAATTGCTATTTGGCGTGCGCTTTTCCCTTTACTACTTTCATTGCTTCTATCTCATCAGGAGTCATGCCGGGACAAGAGGTGCTCGAGCTTCCGTTGAGTTTTGGTGTGGTAGCAAGGATTTCATTTGCTATGTCCGTAAGATGTTGCTCAATTGCCAAGTTCTTATTTCTCTCTGCTTCTCTCCACGGACTCGACATTTCGTACGCAGGATCGGTATGCACGTGCATTAAGATCTTTCCCTTAGACTCCTCGAGATACTCGTTAATGACGATGTTCTTATTTTCTTCCTTGCAGGCTTTTCTGGTATTTCGCTCCGCACGCTCTGCATTCATTCTGATTTCCGTCGCATGACATTCCCTTGCTATGTCCTGATCTCCTTTGATCTGCATTTCTCCTTGATCCGTAGGAAAGCTTAGGTATTGATGATACGATGATGCAACTCCTTTTAGTCGATGAACCCACAATCTTCCTATTATGGCATTATAAGGTGAAGGCGCGTCCACGATGCTAAAACTCGTATTGATCGTCAAGGGACCCACTTTCACCTCCAGTACAATTTCTCCCTTGGGCTTTGAAATGGACCCATTGAATCCGTAAATGGTGTATCGGGAAAGGGATAGTTGCTCATCCTTGAGGTTCATTTTTAGGAACACACTGTAAAACATTACATTCAGGGAACTCCCGTTATCAATCAAGATTTTCTTCACATTCCATCCGGCAATGGGGAGAGTCAAGACGAGCGGATCATTGTGCACCTCCATATCTTGATCTACATCTGCTGCTGAGAAACTTAAAGGCGTCGCCATCCATCCTTCCCACTGCTCCGTGGCTTCTCCATTCATGCTAAAAATCTCGTGGCTTTCCATGCGCTTTCTGAGTCGCTGGCTTATACCTCTCACGAGTGTAGAAGCCCGTGATTCTGAATGAGTGATCATCGTAACTACTTGGTCATTGTGCGGAATTGTGACCGTCTTGTCTCGCTGGCTGCGTTGTTGCTGATTTACATACTGCCCTAGGTATCCTGTGTCCACCAATCCCTGGATGTAATCTTTTAATGTCTTACAATCCTCGGTTCGATGTCCTTTGAACTCGTGATATTCACAGAAATCTTTGTGGTTCTCGTTTCGGGGAGCCTGTTGTCCTCTTGACCACGTCCACTTCATGTCCGCACGGGATTTCAGGGTTCGTAGTATTTGTGACACACTCGTGTTCAACTTTGTGTAGACCGAATCATTGAAATCGTAGCTCTTCTTTCCTGTTCCCGGCTTTAGACGCTTGTTGTCGTACTGTCTTGCTCCATCATGAGCTCTCCTCTCTGTGGGCACGGGTTCCACCGAATTGGTGCGATGTGTACTCCCTTTCCCTTGTGAAGACCTGTGATTGCTCCTTTGCCGATCTGTGGATCGATGTGATTGACCCCGGGGGTTGTCTCTTTGAATCTCTTGCAATCGTACATGCTTCTCAAGGATAATACGCAATGCTCCTTCAGTCTGCGGATCCGATCCGTGTATCTCCACGAAAAGTGCGCAGTGTCTGTCCAATCCCCAAGTAAAACCACTGATTTTCGCCTCATCGCTCACATTTCCTATTTCTTGGCAGATCTTTGTCCATCTTCTCTCATAATCTCTGTAACTTTCCCCTGGCTTAGAAATTAGTCCGTGAAGCTTATCAGTCCCTGTCTTCAAAGCTTTGTTATACATGTATTGTCCCACGAACTTGGTGGCCAGCTCAGCATACGATCTGATGGAATTTGGAGTCAAGTTGTCGTACCATTGGAGTGCAACTCCCTTTAGACTGGATGGGAAATACCTGCACATTACCACATTATTCCTTACCCATGGTGCCATAACCCGTGCATAATACCTTAAATGCGCTGCAGGATCCTTGGTTCCGTCGTAGCATGAAAAAGTCGGAAGTGAGCATTTCCTGGAAATCCTAGTCAATGCTAGCCTTGGAACAAGGGGTGTTGTCTGTGCATCGTGCATTGCTACTTCCAATCTGTTGCCTCCTTGGTGCGCTCTGATTGCTCTTAGCTCAGCTCTCATTTCTTCTCGCTCATCTCGGTATTGGCGTTCATGATTATTGGGTACGGCGTCATGGTTAGCTGGTCTGTTCATCGCGTGCACTTCATTACCATAATCATCCTCATATTCACCCTCGCCATAATCTCCTGCCATGTCATCCTCCGCGGATTGATTTCCTACTTCATAGTCGTAATTCATATCTCCTGGGTAATTGTTATCGTACGGTATGACTGGTGGCCGGACTCTTTGCTGAGGATGCGTGATCATTCTTTTTTCCTGATTGTTTTGATGTCGGATGTTTTGCGAGCTTTCCTCTCGTGCGGGACTTCTTGGAAGTTGATATTGTATGGGCTGTACCTGCTGTGCTCGCGCCAAGATCACTGCTTTTCCCTTTAGCTCCTCATTTTCCCGTGCTAGAATGGCCATTGCATCTGCTAGCAGTTTCCGTTCCCTTTGAGCTGCTTTTAGCTCTGCCGCCAGTAGTATGGATGCGTTTGACTGAGGAGACGGTTCCATGCGCGGGATAGTTTCATGCTGATGGTAAAACTCGGCTTCTAATTCTTCTTCAACAGAATCATCCTCACTGGCCTCAATGTTAACATGTGGTTTTCCGCGCTCCACCCTCTCAGGCTGCATGGCGGGATTTTGTACTGGTGATAAGACCCCACTCCCGGGGAGCTGATATGGTAGCTGTAAGCGTGAGGATCCTCCTAGCTCGCCTGGTGCCATTCCATACTGATGAAGATGGCTGGCCTGCTTCTTTGCGTGTTCTTTAGCAACTTGGCAGCTCTCGGTTGTGTGGCCTTTTACTCCGTGGTAATCGCAGTAATCCTCTTGGGTCGCTCCTCCCATCTTGCCTTTGCTTTTCTCTGTCATTACTCTTGCCATTTCCATCTTTCGGATTTCTGCATCTTGGACTGCTTTTGAATTTCTTGCATCTGCTGCCGCTTTTGATGCAATCTTCTGCGCTTCTACAGTTGCATTCTTGTCCGTGATCTCTTTGTGTGCAGCAACTGCTTGTGTCTTTTGATGCTGTTCCAAGACATTCTTCTTTGCAATCGCAACCATTTCCGCCGTGGCTTCTGCTGCGGCCATTGATGCTTCTTTGGATGCTACAACTTCTCTTAAGTCTGCTCCCGTCACTGTGCTCGCCTTTGTAACTGCAACCGTGCGGTTTGCTTCCTGTTCCATGGCGATTTTCTGCGCACTTCGCGTTCTTATTGTGGGTATCGGATTCTTTGGCTTTGGGGGTTCTTTGAGCAGCTCCATGTTCTGCAAAGGAACAAACAAGAAAAAAAAACCAGCAGATTTTTTACAAAGATTTTGTTAGTTAAATCATTAATATAATTCCATCCTCCTTCCGGATTTGCTTCTTCAATCCTTTCCCGCCATGCTGTGCTACCAGTATTATCGTGTAGGCTCAGGACGAGAATTAAGCATGAACATAACATTGTAAGTAATAACAATTTATTCATTTTAAACGCTACTACCTGCTCTCTTAGTGAGAAAAATCATACTGTTAATTTTGTTTTGAGAACACAAGGTCACTAGGAAAAGACCAATACTTTTACCGAGACATTATGTCCCTGTTTCTAGCGCCAAACTGTGAGCGCAAAAACCTATTTACTTAGATCAAGAGCTCACAATCAATATCGCAGCATACATGTGAGTGCGACACAATAATGATATCATAAGATATAACTTTGAAGAAAACCCATACCCGTGATCCTACTTATGAAGGTATCAGTACGAGTTAACATATTTATTCTATCATACGAAAGTGCATAGTAGATCCCGCACGGGATGAATGGCCGCGTGATCTACATGATTATTTGGAAGTAATGAAATGAGATATAAAAATAGATTACAATCATGCTAATACATACATGATATCCTAACTTATATGATTTGGACTTGACATGAAGTAATATTAATGGAAGATCTTCTCATCTCATCAATGAGAATCATTGTAGATATAAAAGTTGTATTTGGGTGATTAATCGGACTTACAATGGTGTATTTCTAGTTTCTCTTTGTTTTCTAAGTTAAGATTGGATTTATGAATAAACCCTCTCTCCTCACTTCTCTCCTTTCTCTCCTTTTTTGTCGACCCCCTCTTCATTCAGAGGAGTCGAGTATTTATAGAGTTGGTAATTTATTTACTGCTCATAGATCATCCCGTGCGGTTTCTTCATTCCGTTGGTCACGGGTTGGCGTGCCTGGATTATTTCTGTACGGGACTGGGAACCTCGTTTTCTTCCTTGATAATGCTTGGCTGTGGTTGTGCCACGTCCTAGCCGTACACAGATCCGTTGCATGCAATGCGACTGCCACGTCTCACCTGCCTTCTGCCACGTGCATACATCATCCTGACCGTTGATTTTGAATTAACTCGAGATCTGAGAAAGTAGCATTGGCTTTTCCATGGTGTTCCTTGCTGTATCGTATTAAGCTACTCCCATCTTCAGATCTTGCCACGTGTAGCATGTCAAATGTGCTATTACATCAGCCTTATCCCCTTTCGTCTCCTTTCTTCTTCGTCTCTCGAAACTCAGAGAAAACATTCTCAGTTTATACGATTTGGAATCTCTCAGCTGCGGAGGTGTTTAGGTTTAGGCTAGTGTTAATTAAGTTTTAGGATAAGGGTTGACCTATCTAGGTTTTGGTGACCAGGTTTTTTCGTAATTGGACCCTATGCCGGAATTTTTATCACATAGGCCGAAATTCCGCCAGGCTATCTATGGATGATTTTTCCAATACTTTCTTTTTTTCTTTTTTCTTTTTTTTCTTTGATAATATCTCATAAAATTTCATTCATGACATAATGGAGATTACATGGATTTCAAGAAAATCATAATCAAAGTTCAAAATACGATAAAAGGTAGTAACAAAGAGCATTTCGTGAAGAGAAGTAACGAAACAACAACAAGAGTACCAAACAACCCAAAGATTGAATGAATGGTTTTTGGATTTGTTTTACCTCCCTAAATTTGGTCCCATAAGGGAGTATTTGGCCCCATGAAATTATTAAACCATCTAGTGATATTTGCTATGGGATGTCAAAAAAGTGGGAATGTACTAAGTTACCCTTCACTACAAATTAATCTTAATCCTAATTCCTTCCCAAAATAGCAAATTAAACCCACACCCCGTTAAATACTTAAACCTAAACATTTCCAAAAACCTAAATCATTTCTACTCCCCATCTACACCGATTCTCTCTCTACCAAACAAAAAAATATATATCTAAATCAAATCCGCCCGAGATTCAAGCCGTCATTATCGTCCAAGGTATGTTATCTAATCTCTCAATCGTTTCTAGTGTCTTATTTGCTTAAAATCCAGAATTTTTGTACTTTTTTTCGAATGATAATATCAGAATCGGTGGATCGGGAACAACAGATCTAACGATTGTTCATCTTCACTAGGAACAATCATTTTATATTTTATCACATATGAGCCGATGCTGCATGTAAAATTTCATGCAAGTTACGTAGTTTTATAATCGGTGGATTATGTACTATAGATCTAACAATTATTTATCTTAAGAAGGACAAACGTTAGATGTAGTAATATATATGGCCGATTATGCATGACCTCATCACCTCAGTTACGTGGTTTAATACGTAGTTTAATCGGTGTATATTGTATCTACAAAAGACCGATTCTATCCGAGACGACAATCGGTTTATTATATATGTATGTCCACCGATTGTAATCCTTTCGTCGTATTTCTTCGTATTCCGAGATTGTTTGAAAATCGGTTAAAGTATACTACATCTACCGATTCTGTTGGTAGTTTTAATCGGTTTATGTAAAATCCTATGTCTATCGATTGTTAAGTTGTAAACACTTAATCGTTTGATATATTCTCTATTAATTAACGATTATGTATTTTTCCCTTGATAATCGGTTTATAATGTTTAAAATATATACTGATTTTGTGCTGTAGAATGGATGATATGATCAAAAAGAGAGATCTTGAAAGAAAGCGAGAAGTCAAACGTACTCCTTTTCATGAGACTACACTCGAAGAGTGTATTCGTCTTGTCAAAGATTTGGATGTGGTGAAAATTCACGATCTTATAGACTACTGTTGTGGAAGGCTAAGGAAGATTGACTTGTCCCACAAAGAGGAGGAGGGTTTTGAAGAAATGGATTTTTACTTGTGTTTACTTGAAATTGAATTTTTCTTGTCTAAATTATCAGGCAAAATCGGCATACACATTTCTTAATAAAAGCCGATAAAAAATATGAGAAAATTTTCAAACTCTTCAATCGGCGTATACATATAAATTTTCAAACTCTTCAATCAGCGTATACACATTCAGGTGAGAGAACTGCACAAAACTACTGCAGTCATCTTGAATAACATTTGTTTTTGTTTTTTATTTTATTTTTTTTATAGTCGGAATCACATAATAAAAAACGAAATAAGAAACTAAGAGCAAGCACTATGGTGACAATCTAGGGATGGCATATTTAGGGCAAAAAAATAACTACTATGGAGGAAAAAAAATTCTCTACTTTTGGACGGAAACTCAGTTTCCGCCTCACCTAAAATACGGAGACCGAGTCTCCGCAAAGAGTATATTAATAGGGTTTATTGTAATAAAGTGGGTTTTGGTGAGACCAAAACTCTATTTTATGGAGACTCAGTCTCCGCCCTGCGGATACTCGGTTCCCACCTCGCATTTGTATCTCTATTTACTGCTACATCTGTGTAGCACCACCTAGAGAAATGCCAAATAATTTCTAGATTGTAGAGCAATCTTGACCATAGTGGTTGCCCTTCTCCACATTCTCAAGATATCTCTACAATCTATGAATCATAATGCTTGCGCTAAGTGGTCGTATGTTTAGCAACATACTTGGCAAGAATTAATTGGTATATTTTTTGTACAAATTGTGAGGGATGGTGTATTAATGAAAGCGGTAAGTAAGAGAAATCTTGTTTATCCAAAAGATGAAGCCATGTATTACTATTAGTCAGATAAATGGATAAAATCATAAATGAAAGCGGAACCTAGTGTTGTACCTAGTAATGCGCCAACGATCAACTAACAATGATCTTGTACTACAGAAAAAGCAGGGGTACCGAAATACAACCAACTTTTCGTTTGGGCTCGTGAGACTTATGGTCAGATCTGGACGATCTCAAAAATCAATATCCATATCCGTTAACCTGAGTTTGGATCACAAGGATCAGTACAACGCAAGACAGGGTCTTGGTAAATCCAATGGATGGATTGAGGACAACGATCAGGTTTATTAATAACGTACTTCTTGTGTTTGCTTTAATTATATAATCAGAGAATATAATGCGGAAAGTAAAGCACACAAGACACCAGAGATTTTTTTAACGAGGAAACTACGACCTGTAGAAAAACTGCGGGACCTCGTCCAGATTGAACACAGCAAAGCAGAAACTGTCTACAAACACTAACCTACTATAAGACTTCGGTCTGGGATGTATCAGAGACCAATTTCAACCATCCAAGCGAACTGGCTACTGTCGCACTCCTTACGTCTCTAGATCCCCCACAGATCGTCACGCACTTGATTCCCCTAGCTGACGTCCTTTACAGGCCTAGGAGTTGCTTTAACCGCTGTTAAAGGCTTGTGTTAATAATTCCGGCTTTGCAACCTCAATTATCAACTATATGTTTGAACTGTCCTCTATCAGTTTGACATACACAAAGTGACTTCCTTCATATTTCTCCAGATCATACGGAAATCTACTTACAAGCGGGGGCTGACAAGTAAACCGAGTAAACTATTCCCAACTTGTCTCTACCTCAGTTGTAAAAAGAATCACTTAAGAAACTTATACAACTGGAGCTAACTAGGTCTTACAACACCGAGTGCAGCCGTGCGTTGCTTCCTTTCAACCCTATATGTAACGTATCAGTTCTTGAATGGCCTTATTGCAGAAGAGAAGGACCGTAGAATAGACAAGAACGTAATCAGGTTACCAAGGTTACAGGTTACTCCGATTTCAACTACTAAGGTCTCAATCTCCTACCTGTGCTTCCCAACTCTCAAGAGAAGTCTTTATAGTCGTTAGGTAATTCCCAAGAGGAACTGCTACCTAATAGAGGATGATTATACCACAACAAGCATTCACCGAAGTGAAAAGAGTTTACGATCAATTCCGCAGAGGATCTTCACGTATGCTTGATGCTTGCGGTTTTCGTCCTTAGACACCTCTATTTATAGCACTCAACAAGATAAGTTGCTTTGGAATAAAGCAACTGGTTATTTGTTTCACAAGTTTAGGAAACCCTAACTTGCAAACCAAGAAACCTAGATTTATCTCAATTGGAAATCTTTTATCATTTATCTGCCAAGTGTTTTGTTAGCTCAAAAATATTTCAAGATTGATATCCAACATACCAGAGATAATCTTTATCTTGTTGACACATTGAGAACCGTTAGATGGACCACAGAAGATATTTCGTGATAACCAAGTCCAACTAAGAGATAGGAGTCAGAGTTTAACCCGTGTGAAAATCCCAAAGAATATTCACTTTGGCCGGTTCGCAAACCGTCCATCTGAATCACTTTGGCCGGTTCGCAAACCGTCCATCTGAATCGCGAACCGTACAAATTGATGATTTGGAACTCAGGAAAAATTCCCAGGTCACTGTTCACCGTACGGTTCGGGAACCGTCGTTTTCCATATTAGGGTTTAACTTGGATCCGCTGGAAGTTCTGGGCTGGGCCAGTACTTAGACGTGTTAGACGCCCTCGGCTATAATCCACTGGACTGTTGCTCAAGAGTACTCCTTTACATTCACCCATATCCAACAAGTGATTTGCAAGCAAACCATTGCAATGGACAAATGGTACCGAATCTATCTCATGTATTCTTGTAAACTTAGTATTCGTGGGAACAAATACCAACATAACTCATGGTCATGTAGACAAGAACACGCTCTCAATCGCTATTAGTATCTCTACTAAAGTAGCCGACTATTTCGAAAGATAGAGAAAGTAGAATAGAAGAATTTCCATAAAAGTCATAACTCCTACTAACCTTTTGTCGATGAAGAAGTCTCTACTACTTAGTCTATATCCCAATTCTGAAATCTAAACTCTAGTAGGCTAAATCAAGAATTGTGTTTTGACACCTAAAACTGACAACCAGCTTGACATACCAACGCTAGTGGGTTTGACCGGACAATGCCCTAACAAATACAGTCTTTACATACACTACACACACGGCCGTTGATTAATGGATAAAGGATTCGTCAAAGGTTCAAAACATGACACTATGTATCCACATGGATCCGCCGGAAGTTCTGGGCTGGGCAGTACTTAGACGTGTTATTACGCCCTCGGCTATAATCCACTGGACTCTGCTCTAGAGTACTCCTTTAGATTCATCTGTTTCCTACATGTGATTTGCAAGCAAACCATTGCACTGGATATGGCATCGAATCTATCTCGTGCATCTTGTAACCTTAGTATTGTGGGAACAAATACTAACATAACTCATGGTTATGTAACAAGAATACAAAATCTCAATCGCTATAACTCTACTAAAGTAGCCGACTATTTCAAAAGATATAATAAGTAGAATAAAAGAATTTCCATAAAAGTCATAACTCCTACTAACCTTTTGTCGATGAAGAATATTCGATGTCTTCTTTATATGCATTGTCTTCGTCTTCAAGGTCTCTACTACTTTGTCTATATCCTACTTCCGAAATCTAAACTCTAGTAGGCTAAATCAAGAATTGTGTTTTGATACCTAAAACTGACAACCAGCTTGACTTACCAACGCTAGTGGGTTTGACCGGACAATGCCCTAATAGATATTATATGCTCTCTTCATTAATAAGGCTATATTATGTGTTTCTGATTCTCTAATTCCTTGACCACCTTGGTTCTTCGGTTTAATTAATTTATCCCATCCCACAATGTGAAGCTTCCTTTCTGAATGATCATTTTCCCAGAAAAAACACCTAGTGGTTTGATCCACTTTTTTATGCACGTGAGTCGGTAATAATTGAGTTGCCATTATGTGATTAGTATTACGGGTTAGGGAATGTTTAACTAAACTTCCAACTGGGTTTAGGCATTTTTGCCATCCTTCTTTTTGCCTTCGAGCTAGCCTTTGGAGAAGAGGAGCAAAGGTGCGGTTTGAGGGCCTTTATTATTGGAATTGGATGCCTAAGTAGATTTGCAGTGTTGTAGTAGGCGACATGTTGAAAAGCTGTGAATATCATTTAGCTTTTGTTGTCATAATTGGGGGTGACGAATAATCCTTATATATTAATTGAAACCAAATTCTCAGATTTCATTCATTCTGACCCCACCTTTTAGAGTTATAGATGAATGTGGCGAGAGTATTGAGAAATAAAGCTCTTTCATTGATTATGGCCCCACAGAAATAACTGCTTAAGTTTTCTTACATCTTATTTACACCTCAAAAATTGCACATGTCCATTAACCACCACTACGCCACAGGGGCCTGTTTGTAACGCTTATAGACGTTGCGCAGAATTAAAGCAACGTCTATTAGTGTTGCAAAAACGGCGTTACAAATTTTTCGTGACGTCTATTAACGTTGCTCTAATTAATTAAAGCAACGGAAGTTACGTTGCATCTTCCGTTGCACTTTTTTATTTAAAGCAACGTAAGTAACGTTGCCCTTTTTATTTAAAGCAACGTTTTCTGTAATTTAGGCAACGCTTATAAACGTTGCGGATTTTTTAATTAGAATAAAAAAAAATAAAATTACAAAATAAATAAATTCTGTATTTAAATTAAAAAAATGTATTACAAATCTATACAAATACAAATACAAATACAAAATGAATTATTTGAAGCAAGAATGGACACATCAAAATGAATACACGACATTCTTAACAACCCATGAACTAATTTATACAAAGATTATCAGTCATCATTACCTGTATCTGATCCTTGTTCCCAGCTGTAATGTTTGAAATGGTCCAGCAAGCTTCCTTCTTGATGCTCTTCTTGTGATTGTTTGTAAGCAAGTTCAGAAGGCAAGGAAGTGATTGGTGTTGAATAATAATCTGCAGAAGAAGGATGCAACAGGTTATAAGGACTCAGGCATATACTTCTACCAGGTACAAACCCAAACAATTATAATGATCAATGGTTGTCAACTACTTGATTTTTTAAAGCAATACTAAGTTCATATCCAAAGCACTTAAATTTCAATTCACGTAAAGAATTCTAAACTGTGGAAGCCCTTAAGACTAATGAAACTAACAAAAGAAAACTAAAGCAACGTAGTATAGAATTCTAATGATTCAATACCTGAGTCTGCATATCATCACCAGTAACAATATTTCCAACCGTGCGAAGGGCAGGAATGAGCACTGAAGGGGATGGATGCCTGAAAGCAACAAAAGAAGTACAAAGCCTGTCAACTTCTGAGTACATGACTTGAAACTTCTGAATAATCTGAAAATAATAACAGGGCCTGACAGAAATCACTTAGTAAAAAGACTAATTACTAACATTAGGAGCTCCACAAGACGTGGACAGACATTAGCTTCAATGACAGCCTGGATTTTGTCATTTGTACCATCAGACAAATATGACAATGCCCAGCAAGCATCTGTCAGAACTTCCTCATCTGTTGAATGGATGAGACGCTCGAGCGCTGGTAGAGCTGGTCTTGTCTGCACAAATAGCAGATGGGCAACATTAAACCATGAAAGAACATATAAATTGGATCCATTAAAAAAGGATCATCCAACTCAATCCAACCTGTTCAAAAGGAGGTTGAGGCTTGCCCCTACAGAAGTTTGATAGAGTCCATGTAGCATTTCTAAGCATAGAAAGCTTGGCATGCTCATTCAACTGTTGAAGCAATGGAATCAAAGCCCCTTGTCCAAGAACGAGATCTCTACATTTGGGGGAATCACCAGCAACATTCCCAAGTGCCCAGACAGCCTGAAATATTATGATCAAAGATTTAACAAATCCTGATATAGATATCAGATCAGATATAGATATACAACAGTGCACAAAACATTCAAGTCACAGCTACAAATTGTGCATCAAACGCAAAACAAACCAAAAGAAACTAACAGGAACATATACAGAATAAAACATATACCTGTTCAATGATTAACAACATTTGGTGTGCAGAATACCCATTTGATATAAATCCAACACAATCAGGAACTAGTAGTTGATCTTAACCTTACACAGCCAAAAGAAAGACAAGTCACCAAGTTCCCCTGCAGAGAAAGTGAAAGCTAAATAAATGAATTATTGAAGTATTATCTAAGGAGCAACCGAGATGATAACAGATCTTACTTGCGTCCTTGAGGGCCGAGGTCCTCCAATTTTCTCCACGGGGATGTCTGTGTGTTTGATAATTTCATAACCAAAGGTACATTGGTTTATCAAGCACACTGACATCTCCACGGATTAGATATGTATCCGAAAGAACCATAATTATATAAAACAAATGCCACATTATAATTCTAACAGACCCAGATTATAACAGGACCCTATGCTATATATAGTCGAATGACTGACACAATGCATGAAGGATAAAAGAAAGCCTAACCAAATTAAAACGACTATAAGAACACAATGGAAGCCTACAGAGACACTGTACAAGAAAAAACCTACAGTAGATACTTTGATAACTAAAAAACCTTGGATATCTAACTAATAATCTAGAAAAGGCAGAAAAAGAAAAGGAGGACTACACTTGAACTCAATAACTACAAATGACTAAACGAGATGATTCTAGTTGATTCTGGTGAACTGTACAAGAAAACAATAAAAAGTTAGATTAAGCAGGTTGATGAATAATAAGCCAGTAACTAGGAAAAAACAAACTAAATAAGCTGCACCAACTAGGAAAAAACTAAAAACTTAGAATACGAATAAGCAAGGTATATAAATTATAAGAGAGCCAGTAACTAAGCAATACAAAGGAAAACAGTAAGGTTAGGATGGACTTACCCGGGGGCTCGGTCGGATCAGCAGAGCTGGGGATTGGATCTGGGATATTTCTTCATTGATGGATAGATATTCGAAAGGCTAACAAGGTAACATTAAGGACAAGCTAATTTGGCCAACAAAGATCAGAAGCAAGCAACTTGCAAGTAAGAACAGACTACAGACAAGAGAGAACAAAGGGAATGAGCAAGGCCCTAAAAATGGGAATCACCCCATTTCAAAAACACCCGAAGGGCTAGCTAGAGGGCCAAAAAAAAAACAGGGAAAAGAAGAGAGCAAGGGAGACCGAGGGAAAGAAAGGAAGAAGAAGATAAGGGAACAGGCACAAATGCTGCAGGCTAAGGGGAGAGACAGAGCTATAGATCTAAAAACTAGATATATGCAAACATGGTTAAGAGGCAAACAAAGAAAGTAGACAGGAGATAAATCAACCAGACATGATTCAAACAAGGATTATTAAAAAGACCATGAATATAATATGGGACAGCCAACTACCTAGAAAACAAAAGCTAAAGAAGCAAGATTAAGATACATAATGAAAATGGACAGTTAAGGGTTCTACTACTAGTTAAAGGAGAAGGGTGACACACACAATGACACAGCACCAAGGAAAGATTAAGAGAATAAATAATTCATTTGTCTTGTAACCAAGAAGACCAGCTAGAAGTTTTTCATTTGCCTTCTAGCCAACAACAGCAGCACAAAGGTTTTGATTTGCCTTTAGCCAAATCACCAGGTGAGAAGGTTTTCATTTGCCTTCCAACCAACAACTTTTTAAACCATTTTGGATTAATTTTAAACCCCCTACATTTGAGATCTATAGACCCATCAAACCAGAGCAAGAGAAGGAGAAAGAAATCATAGCAGACCAAAGAAAAGAAATCATAGCAGACCAAAGAAAAGAAGAGTAACTAAGGAAAATGCATTTACCATGCCAAAATTCTTTTTAGAACACCCTATTTTAAATCATCAAACTCTAAGACAAAAGAGACAGCAGGACAACAACATAAATGGCTAGATCTATAGCATTTAGAGAAAACAACCCTGTAAATAGATAACAAAGAATCGTACGAAACAACGGACATTGAAAACCCTTACAAGCAAACATAGATTTAGGTCTCAAAGAGACAGACGAAGCAGGGAATCAAGGAGAGACTACCTAGAATAAATCATGTGAGGATACTAGAAAAGATTATCTTCTAAACATTGAGAAGTAGCAAGCAAAGAGATTTACCCCTGTCATAATAACTAGATCCAAAGTTGGCCATACCTCATAATACAATTCGATAGCTTCACGGGTGTAAGCATGTTCTCTATCCCATGATAACGGTGGAGAACCTTCTGCAAATATGTTTGAAGCTAAGGATATCACAAATACACAGATACTTGTCGATTGTGCGCAAACCTAATTCCACTCAATATCAGTAAAACAAACTACACAAAAAATCGATAAATTTCCCTTTTTTTTCCTTGAACTCACCCTGAACTTTTCGATGTTAAGCCGTATTTCCTGCATAATTTATGAACCTCGGCCCTTTCGAAATTCGTCATACCAGCATCGAATGTAAGTACTGTAACAAAAAAAGATGCAAAATTTCTCAAAATTAGGTTAACAAATTTGATTTTTTTTACTGACCCATTGTCAATAGCTTTCATATACAGAGGTGAGTTACGATAAAGAAGCAAAATTTCTCAAAAATTTTGATTTTTTTTAGTGACCCTTTTTCAATAATAGGTTCATATATATGCAGAGGAAAGAAAAAAAATTAAAAAACCCTAGAGTGAGTGAGATATACCTGGAGAATCATCGTTGTTAGTGAAATCTTCAAGTTCTTGAGTAATACGAATACGTGTAGCTTCATTTACTTTAGGGTTTCTATTATTGTTATTCCGAAAAGAAGGGTTTTTCTTTTAGATCTGAGATGTAATTCCGATTTTGAGATGGGGTTTAATTTTTTTTTTCGATTGATGAGAGTTGAGGTCGCCTGGATGATTTTGAGAACACAACACAAAATTCTGTACATCCAACAAAAACCCTAAAACCAGACACAAATTTTTTGGGTAAATCAATTCGAACCGACACCACAGTCGATTCGATTGCTGCGTTTCCTCTTCTTCTTCTTTTTGATTTGTATCAAATAGAGATTGATTTCAAGAGAACCGAAGAAGAAAGGGGAAGAAAGGAGAAAGGGAGAGACTCGAGAGAGAGAGAGAGTTGGGTGAGAAAATAAAAGAAAGAAAAGGAAATATCGGAAAATATAAGGAAAATCTAATTTCCGGTAAAAAGACGTATTAGCCCTCTGTGCGCAACGTTATTGGCAACGTTAATAACGTTGCTTAATTAATAAAAAAAAATCCTATTTAGAGCAACGTTAAAAA
>JAJJMA010145196.1:5824-17726 GCA_023529015.1 Papaver nudicaule
TGCAATTGCCTATTCAGGCACATCTCTATAGCTCAGAATGCATGAGTTCTCTCTTATAACTTCCGGTGGAGAGGATGATATCATAGTGCAGTACTGATAATCTCACCAGCACATTAAACCCATTAATCTGCTTCATGTCGACATCGCCTCGAATTCCTCGGCATCAGAACCAGATCTCTCAATGGTACATGGTGAAGAGTTAATAGAGACGCATCCTCATGGATTTCCTCTTAAAAATACGACTTGCCATCCGAGTCTTAATGAAAATCTCAGGAATATCGAAGCTCTAGGCCTGTCCAGAGCTCTCTGAGAAGCATACAACAGCCTAAACAGGCTTAAACAGACCACACCCTAAGCTCGGGATGGTCTAATATACCATGGATAAGCGCGCCATGACTTCAAGCATACTGTAGCCCAAACGCATGCATAAGCCATAGCGCCAGTGCACGCATAGGCACGCATGCACCATAACACAAATGCGCAATTACGCCACAATCAAGTTGGCCTTGGCCTCCTTGGCCCATGGCGCCACGAAAACATGGCGCCACAACTTCTGGCCTTGGCCAAAGGCCAAGGCCGTGGCTCCTCAGCCCATGGCTCCGTGAAAACCATGTCGCCACAACTTGGCCTTGGCCAAATGCCAAGGCCGTGGCTCCTAGGCCATGGCGCCATATTCATGGCGCCACATCTCTTAGGCCTTGGCCAAAGGCCAAGGCCGTGGCTATAAGTCCATGGCGCCATATTCATGGCGCCACAAAATGATTGGCCTATCCAAAACATGGCCATGGCGCCGTTGGCCTAGCGCCACAAGGATTGGCCTAGCCAAAAGGCCATGGTGCCATATTCATGGCGCCACAGAATGATTGGCTTAGCCAAAAAGCCATGGCGCCATATTCATGGCGCCACAAAATGATTGGCCTGTCCAAAACACGGCCATGACGCCGTTGGCCTAGCACCACAAGGATTGGCCAATCCAAAAGGCCATGACGCCATATTCATGGCGCCACAGAATGATTGGCTTAGCCAAAAAGCCATGGCGCCATATTCATGGCGCCACAAAATGATTTGCCTGTCCAAAACACGGCCATGGCGCCATTGGCCTAGCACCACAAGGATTGGCCTAGCCAAAAGGCCATGCCGCCGTACCTACTATTGGACAAAATCATGGCCATAGCCACGCAATGATGCCTGGTTCAATGCAACTACGCAACACTTATGCTACACGAGATATCAAAACATCACACGGGGGGATAACTTTAAGGGTATTGGTCTGGCGGTCTACGACAGTTGAAAGAAACTGATGGAGATAGTGGACAGTTACGAGAAGATGGCGCGAGTGGAGATGTTCTACACAACTCAGGCAGTTACGGAAACCAACCCATGTCCTCCACTCCTCCACTCTTCCACGACTTCCACCTTCTCTGTCGAGAGATCATGGTGAGTTCAAAACTATAAATAGAGGCCTCCTCTATCTTCCAAGGCAGAACATCTTTTCAGAAACAACCAGATATTCAGAACACCTGAATAAACCAGAGCCTCAGAAGTAAACACGCCTGAGCAACCCAACACACTTCTTGCCTTGGAGATTTCTAGTCACCTTCACGACGGAAATCCTGAACTCTTACACCCAAAACACATCCTCAACCTGATCTCAAGTTTCTTCGTTGTTTCCCTCCCTAGATCAACCTCTATCCTCTCTGTGACCGAAGCAAGACGTGAACGGCCATTGACTTGGTTTAGGCTCATCTTGTTCGACTTTGATCTCGAACACTACGAAAGTACCCAGAGACGGTGCATTGTTTTTCCAGGTAAAAACAATGTACAACTTGTTGCCACCAGCCACTACTACTGGAAAATGTACAGTTGGTTCCACAAAACAGTTGCTTCTTCTTGCTATGCTTGGATCCAAGAAGTTGTGTACTATCCACTAGTATAACGAAAGGCTTGCCTCCTTTAATGACACCCTCAATATTTATAGTATTGTGTGAGATGTTGCCTGAGAGAGCATGTACTGATATCTCCACTTCTTCATTTATTAACTCTTGAATTAAAGGTGTATTATCAACTGCCTCTTCTTCTGATTCTGTTTTCAGCTACCAACATAAACAACTGTTGTATAACACACTTGTGACCTGGTTTGAAAACCTCATCACAATTGTAACATAATCCTTTTTCTCTTCTGGCCTTCATTTCAGCATAAGATAGCTTCCTGATGGGTAGCCTTGGACTTGTAATTGTGTTGCCTTTTGGTGAAGGAAAGTTGTACTTTGGAAAAGTCACAATATCTCTGTTGCTATAAGGAATGTGTAGTTGTGGGGGTCTAGGAACAGCGCTGCTTTTCCTAGCTACATTGTCCCACAAAGCTTCTTGCATTCTGGCTAAGTAAATTATAGCCTGTTTAAGGCTAGAGGGACTGAACATCTGCACCGCCATTCTCAACTCTTCTTTAAGCCCACTAATGAAACTTGAGTAAAGTATTCTTAAGTAAAGTGTTTGTTCTTAGACATCATTAGAGCATTAAGTTCTTCAAATAACTCTTGGTACTCTATGACTGAATTCTTTTGACTCAACTTATTAAATCCTACTACATCATCATGACCCAAATCCTGGAACCTAGAGCATATATCCACAACAAAATCAGGCCATTCTATAAAGTCTTTACATTCCTAGTAGTCTTGGAACCATACATCTGCTTTTAATTCCAAATACAAATAATCCATATTTACCTTTTCTAACTCATCCATGGGATGTAAGGTGAAGTATTTTTTTATATTTTCTAACCCAAGATCTAGGGTTATTGCCATCAAATTTAGGAAAATCCACCTTAGGCTTATGTTGATTTGAAAACTGGTGAGAGTTGAAAGAAGCATTACCTCCAGGGTTAGGACCCAAATACCAGAGTTGAACCAGAAGCTTCATGAAATATACCCACACCAATTCCTTCATTCTCGATCAATTCTTCTATACTCTTGTGTTTCTGCTCTAAACGTTGATTCTGAGCTTCAAACTTCTCCTTCATAGATGCGTCCAGACTCTTCATGTTGTCAGCATTGGTTTTAGCCATCAAAACTGTAACTCCAGCTAGGATGTTTTTAGATACCTCCCCACCCCAAATTTTCAGCTTAGTTTCTGAAGCATCTTGATTCGTCTGAACCTGTGTCGTCAGATCTTCATGACTCTTCAGGATTTCTTTCAGTCTCTTATTCAATGCATCTATATCTTTTTGACTCACCATTTTTTTGTAACCAGTCACACAAGATCGACCACTCTAATACCACTTGTAGTGTTTCCACTACAAATAGATCAAGAACAAATCAATTGAAGTAACTCATCTCGAGAGAGGCCTAGAAAAAGCTAAGAGAAGCTTCAAAGATAAGAAGAAGATAAGATTTACTAGTTTTCTGAATGAGTCAAAATAGTACAAAGAAGGAATATAACGTGATGTCCACACGAGCAACACGCACACAGACAACTGATAATTAAACGTTAACGAATAATTAACAATCATTACTCAACTAATGACTAACTAACTCAGGCAGTTCATAACCAAAACAGATGGCCCTTAATAGGGACATGACATTTTCTGCGTACATCCGAAAATATAAGAACAATATTATGTCTCTGAAATTGTAGGATTTTAAGGTTTAACATAAACTCACATTGAAAACTCACTAAGAGGAGTATCCTTGTGCGCCTCGGGCTTGGGAACACCATCCCATATCTGCATAAATCATAGAAGGTTATATATACACCATACATATCAGTGATGTTAGAACTTTTAAGAGCAATGCCGAACAGTGAACAAAAAGATACCTTCTGAATATCCTCTCTTAAAACTGGTTCCAAATGCTCAAATGGAGCCTACAAAGAATAACAGATTGGAGAAGGTGCATAACATTAGCAATCCTTTGTAAATGTAACATAGAAGACAACAAATTCTCCCTTGATCAGTAACAACCTAAAGTAGACTTTCTACAAAGATGACAGGTGACACTTGATTAAAGAAAAGATTACTCTAAACTTCAAATTAAACCGATCACGCCTTTGTTGTGAATATGTCAGTTTGACTACCAAAAAACTAGACAGTACAAAATGCAAGAAGCTATCAAGACAATCTCGACACTATGACAGCCAAATCCTTCATGGGTAATGAAATGCATAACACAATAAAATCCTCACCGAAACATTCAAGTGAACAAAATAAAAACAGTATCAAAGCTCTTTGCCTAACGCATATAAAAATATCAAAATGTATAAACCCTTTTCGATATCGAGCTGGACAGGAACAATCACTTTCGGTGCACTGCTTTTTCCCCAGCCTTTTCCTGTCTTGCCTCCTTTCCCACTTTTGCCAGTATCCCCTAAAAAATGTAGCATTACATAGGTAAACTACAATGTCCAGAAAGGCAGAGTATATGAAAAACGAAAAATCGCAAAATTGAACAAAAAAAAGTTGGGAAAAGTTTGAACCTGTAGAAGCAGGAGAATCAAAGAAACCACCTTTCCCACCCGATTTGGATGAACCATTATTATTAGCCACAGGTGATCCTGCAATCATCGAAATCGACTAATCTTTCAATTGATTGTATCAAATGAACTTAACTACCCTCAAACAATCTCAGAATACACATGCAATCAACCAACACAACACATGTTTCAGAAATTACATACGTTTGGAGTCTGACGAAAAATCAAACGTCATTGTCTTAGATTTCTTTGGCTGCCAAGCCTCCTTATTCTTCGTCATCAACAAAAATTATCCATCGCACCCACCTCAAAAACCCCTAAATCATCAACACAACACAGACAATCAAAAACCCCTAAATCACCAATACCCTAAGCACAAGATTAAAATACAAACCTCTACCAATTTCATTCATTGATGAATCAAATATAAACCAAAAAAATAGAATTGCATCTAGTATAATCAAATCGAACATTGATAATCAGAAAACATGTTGATACTTGTACCAGACATAACCATACCAAAATAAATATCCAAACAAACCCATAAATAAAGATACCCATAATTTCTGAATATCATACGGATGTTGATGAGAAATCTGTATAAAAACAATTCAAAAGAGATTAATTTCTTCTTTGAAATCAACCGAAGAAACATGAAAAAATTACCTCTGAAACCCTAACTTTAGTTATTGGTCTTGATTCGTGGAACTAAAACAACGAAGACGAACAAAACTAGATGAGAAATCAATAAAAAGATAAAAAGATGAAATTTTCAAGTTCTGGTCATGATAAAACCTAGGGTTTTCAGTCTAGATCTACTTTTGTGAAATCATCACAATGGAACTGCTACGTCTCTCTATCAACTACTACCGTGAATCCCTAGAGATAGTGGTTTAGATCGATCTAAACTCTACAAATGAAGAACATGGATGGAAGAAGAAGGTAAAACGAGAGAGTCGGGAAGATAAGTTGTGGAAGACAGATAGAGAGACAATCGTAAGGAAGAGAAAAGAAAAGGATAATGTAAATAAAATCAAAATCAAAAAATCAAAGAAAAAGATATTCAATCCAAAAGACCCTTGATATGACCAATATTTACAAAATTACCAACCATGCGCAACGTTAGTCAACGTTGCCATAACGTTGCTTAATTAATTTATAATAATTCCTATTTGGAGCAACCACGTGCGCAACGGCTATTAACGTTGCAGATGCAAAAAAAAAAGTTGGGAATTTCCTCATATGGCGTAGTGTGAGTGGAGGTGGAGCTGGAGAGCCAGAGGCGATGCCTTGGAGGTTCTTAGGAGACATATAAAATATGGTATCGACAGTTTATAAATTGCTTCATGTGAGAGGTTTTTGGAAGGGAATTCAGAAAGAAAGATGGCTACCATCTACCCTCAAGGTTGTTAATGGGTAAGCAATCAGTTTATGGCATGAAAAATGGTTTCAAAGCATACCTCTTTGCCTTTCTCATTAGAAGGTGTTCAATCTTGCTGAAGAAAAGTATGCTACAATTGCTAGCCTAGTGGAATAAGATAGATAAGTATCTCATTGAAAAGACATCCAAATTTTGAAGAATTGCTTGAAATCTATATCAGTGCTAGGAGAATCAGATGATTCCATCACAACCTCTACTTCATCTCCCTATGTTGTCAAGGATGGATACGTTAGTATCTCAACGTATTAGAACTTTTAAATTTCCACATAAGAGTATATTGGTAAAGATGGTTCCTCATAAGGTTCATATATTCATGTGGTTTGTTTGGCATAACTCTTTGCCCACTGTTGACAATCTCTTGAGTAAGGGTTGTAAGATTGAAGAAGTTATGTGCAGCCTTTGTAATGTTTTTCATGAGACAAATGATCACTTGTTGCAATAATATGCATTTTCATTTGAGATACTTGAGGATATTTTATCTCTAGATTTGGAATCAACTGGATCTTTAAGCCTATAATCAAAGACCATATTCAAGATTGGTCTGACAATGAAGGAAAGAAATTTGGTATTAAAGTGTGCCCAATGTTGCCAGCAACAATTTTGTCGTATGTTGGCTGAAGAGAAATATAAGGTTGATGAAGAAGAAGAGGCACAGAGACAAGAAGAAGATTATCAATGCGGTAAAAAGTTTTGTATATCATTTGGTAACTATCGCTAATTGGTTTCCTACAACCAGTTTTGAGACATGCTGTTAAATTGAGAAGTGATTATAGACAATAGTTTGTTTATTGAGAAGTAACACGACACTAATTATTGTTTAAGAAAAACACGATTTGTAGCTAGTAGAACATCATATTAAACGTTTTTATTTTCTTTAAAAAGAAAATCACGTGTGATGTGTCTAGATGTGTCAATATTTTAGGTTAAAAAACAATGTGTTGTTAGAGCACTTGAATTCGAAAAATCAAAGTCATACAAGACAAGCCTAAAATAAGAACTGGTCGTTCGAGCCTTGTTTCAGTCACAAAGTAAGGATATAGGGTTGATCTTAGGGGGGAAGCAGAAGAAATAATGAGATCAAAGAATTGAAATATGAGTTTTTGTAGTGTTTGAGTTCTGGTGTTCTTAGAGAATTAAATTTTGTGAAAAGAGTTTGATTTCGACTAAGGATTGCAAGGTAGTGATTATAATGCTAGAATCACGCTGATCTATCGTAAATTGTGAAGAAGTGAGACAGTGGAGAATGTGGAAAACAATTACCGTTTCAGTAAATGTAGGAAAACTGAAAGATATGCCATTACTCCATCAAGCCAACAACATTTCACAATTGTTACACCGCAAAAGCCGTAGCCCGCCATACTAATACCCCAAAATATCTCTCATGTGACATATTAAGCATAACTTAATAATGGTTAAAACATAAAAGTGACTTATTTAAATAATTAGTGTAGGGAAGTGCCCAATACACTTAATTATTAAGTAGACTGATCAGTGTCGAGTCTAGTAGAATTTAACTAAGTAGAGTAGACTACTGATGTTAATGAGCGTTGACCCCTTGTGATGCCATTTGTGGGATTCAGATTGCATGGAGATGTCATTGCTAGTGAATGAAGATAGACGTTGGCACTTGAGTAAGCTGGGTACTCAGTATTAGCGTTAGCATTTCATAGCATCAGTATGAAAAACCATGAAGGATGAGAGAGACATTGATGTCATGATGATGCAAGGCAATGACTTGGATCAACCTTGCTTAGTGTTAACACTTCAACAAGTGAAGTAGCTTGAGTGTGAGGTAGCTTGATTATCGAGAAATGTATATTGCACATGTTAGGTGAATAAATTGGTATTGTATCAAAGGCAGGGGTTGTGCTTGAAACACCAAAATACTACGTCGTTGGCACTAGGCCACAGGGTAATGAGATAACATTAGGCTAGATAGAGTTAGCGTGGAATTTGGCCAACGCCAAGCTAGCACAAAGATAAGGATTGGTGCTCTCAAAGTACATGGCCACAAATTTTTTCAGCGTCAGTAAGTGCTAGCGCCATGGTGGTCATGGCTATGGGTTTCAACGCCAAAAAGGTATTGACATAACATCATAAAAGTGTCTGCGCTAGCGTTCGAGATTTCCAGCGCCAGAATGTATTTAGCGCCAGCAGTTGTTGGGCAGTGAAGGGATGCTGGCGCTGCGATTTCCAGCGATTTCCAGCGTCAGAAAAATATGTTATATTGCTGCATCAAACACTTGTTGCCGCTAAGGGACGGCCTTAGTCACACAATCTTGATGCCTTGGTTCTTGACTTTTTGTTACGTAGCCACCTTAGTAACCATCAATACACCTGTGCATAACTCTACGTAGAGAGGTAAGCGTATTGACATTATATCTCAATCGAAGAGAAATATTAAAGTAAATTCATAGGATTCAACTGAGAATAGTTATAAAAAAAATTGGTAATACATTCGATCGAGGGAATATAGAACTGTGAATAAACCTCAAGTATTAAAGACGTATATGTTATTGTGCAGGCAGTAATAAATCAATATTGCTCAATGAGAGTTCAAATATCGACGTACAGGCGATTTCAAGGAATTCAACTGTGGATTTATTTCACTTGAATAGGTTTAATTTTTTGTATACCAGTGCGCGATCCATTTAGGAGTTTAATGTTTATTCGAGAATGACGCTAAGGAAAGAGTCGCACAAGAGCTTGTTGTGAAAACTTGTAGTAAAATAATCGAATGTATGAGAGGCATTACTACAAGCACTAGTAGCATTCTTCAAATCCAATGAAGATGTAATTTCAATACATAAACAAATACTGAGTCAATATGCGTATATATATATATATATGAAATACCGAGGTACTAAGTAAATATATTAAATATATAAGATACTGAGAGTTTAGCTTGGTAAATGGTAATGCTCTAACTTATAATATATATATATGTAAACATGTTATAGGGATCAATGTAGAGCACCTAATACCATTTATTGAGTCTATATAGCCCTAATCCTTTGCGGTGTTCGGACTATTTGCACAGACTATAAATTTATGACACTTAACCAGAGAAGATTTTACACTTTTCTCATGTGGCCAAAAACCACGCCATCAACATTCGCCAAGTATCCAACCGTCAGACAAGGTTACGACACGGCACGACACATATTTAGGTGTTATATCATAGCTCCAGGTTTTAGAATCCAAATTGGACCATGTTCATTTGAGGACCAATACCCACAATTTGCATTTGAAGTATCACCAACTTCAGAGGAAATATAAAATATACCTTCACCAACTATCCATGGATGGAATAGTGGAGAAAAAGAAACGGGGAGTCCTGCAAAAGTCTTCTCCACTGCAGAAATGGTGTCATTCTTAGAAGTTGCATATCTGAAACTGCACTATTTGCAAAAAGTCCAAGTTTACTATTCAAACTAGCGGCAAGCATTACACACAAAACCCGTAGATCTAACTCCGCCCCCCCCCCGGAAGGTATTTTTTTTTTTTTTTGCGGGTGGGTATCCAATTCGTGCACTAATGGATTGGACTTGGGGCTAAAAATCCGTTGATATCCACATCCGCTAAGTTAGTAGTTTTTATCTTCCAGTATGGTGATTTTGTTCACAGATGTTGATATTTATGATTTGGGACCATTGTGTCTTTCTAATACAATAATAGTTATCCGTTGCTTCGCTGGAAATTGAGTATATAAATCTCAAGACAATAAAACATGTTATGATGAAGTAAAATTGATGAGTTTCATTACTAGTAATTGATGAGGAATAATGGAGAATATAGTAAATGTTTTGCGAATTTGAGTTAATAATAACATCATTGATTACGTTTGTCGTAGATTTTATAGTACTAAAAACACAAGACAATATGCCATATTTATATATTTTGAATATTGTTGGATTCGCCCAATCCAATCTATTGGATGCAAATCCGTTGGGTGTTGGATTGGATGCGGATGCCTAAATTGAAATCCGCCTTGTAATGAATTAGATGCAAATGCGGCAAAAGATGGACCAATCTGGACCATGCTCGCCCCTAATTCAAACCGTGATTCACCTGGGCCTTTTTCACACCTGGGCTATAAGTTTATGAGCTATTTTTGGGACTGCAGAAATTTATTTGGAACTGCAATCCACTAAACCTATCCAACTTGTGTTATAAGGGGTGACTAAGTTATCCTATTAAAGAAAAAAAAAATCTATACAGTAACAATATCATACCAAAACACCTTTCTTCTCTACCTGACCTCAAATCTCTTCTTTCTAATATCACCGGCAACTTATACAATTTAACAAAGAAGCAAGCAAAGCCGTGAGAGAAGCTCTGAGAATCGGGCGAAATTTGAGTCAACCCATATCCTTCCCGATTCCCCAATACCTTCTGCAAAACCTAATCCTAATCCTTCAGATCTATTGCAGAGCTTCAATTTCACCACCTCTATCACCCAATCTGCCCGATTCCTACCAAATCTTATTTTCTTCTCTAGTTTGATTCACATAATTCATATCATGGGAAACAAGAAGAAAGAAGAAGAAGAAACAGTAGCAAATCAGTTTTTTGGTTTCTGTCAATTTGGGTTTGTGGGGGTTCTGTGTCTGAAGTTTTCCTTTTTGTTTTTGTTAGCATAGATGCCTGCGCTGATGAGGGATTCAATCTCATCCAACTTTTGTTCTGTTTTTTCCGCCTATCATGTGTTTGTTAAAAAGCTTCTCTCTCGTTCATATGTTTTCAATATGGTTTTGTTTTCTTTTGTTTACCCTAGAACATTTACTCAAGGTTGTTCATCGGAAATTGCTCCTTCCACTCACCTGGGCTAACACATATTTTTTGTGATGGACCTGTATTCCTTCAGAGCTGGATTTTTGTTCAACAACTTTTTAGTCGGCTGGGTTTACAGATATTACATCACTTGCCTCCCGATATGTGGCTCTCCATACAATTAGGTCTGTTTCGTGTTTCGCCTGTTATGGAGGCCATTATCTGTCAAACTGGTAGCAGTTTTTTCATTTCTACTATTCATGGCAATTTTTTCAGGGGTTTGATAACCCCAATTCCGCAACCCGTCATGGATATTTGGTTTTTTCTTGCATCCAATATCGTTACAGCTTGCTACCCAGGTCTGTTCTGGTTTCGACTTGGGGGATTTCTGTTGTACCTTCATTTCACAGTTTCAGTTAGGTCCGGTCTCGCCATATCGGTGAAGTTATCCGTCTTTAAATCCACTTTGCATAGGAATTTAGTAGAAACATGGATTCCATTACAACAGATGCTGGTGGCTATTAAAACCGAAAATGAGTTATGTTTGAATTCAAGATTGAATGAGTTAACTCACGACGAACCGGTTCATTTATGGAACACAGATGGACGATTTGAGAAGTCTCAGGGACACTTTGTTCCTTCCTTGCGGCTCTCAGTTAGTGAGATGGATAAGCGGTGGTAGCCAGGAATAATGTTTCGATTTAACAGCTGTGAGATTCTGGATCTGTACAAACAAGCGGTGGACCAGAGCCTTGGTCAACTTTGTTGTTTGTTTCCGTTAATGACTTGGTATTATGATGAACAAGAAGGGACTATGCTTGCTTCTCCACTTGACTTCATCTGGTTCGAAGTACCAAACACAGAAGCAAGGTTTATGAAGAATTTAGACTATGATGCACAATCAATAGCTGCTCACTTCAGAAGAGTACACACCTTGGCAGAGTTGATGGATGATTCTCAAGTTTCCTCATCTAGAGTCCTTTGCCCTCAGTTTGAGAATCTAACATTTCATCTGAGGAAAGGTCACTCACAGGCTAGGGAGCAGCATCTTCCGCTAGAATTACTTATTTCTCTGAGTCTACAATGGTGGTGCCAGAATGGTTCGATTGCGCTTAATCTAATTCAATCGGCTTCACTGCACCAGATACCTTACCTCGTAACCAAGCCGGTAGATTGTCATAATTTTACATATTGGCTTAACACAAGGAATCTGGATATACA
>JAJJMA010145196.1:22726-39106 GCA_023529015.1 Papaver nudicaule
AACATGATATAATATGATTGAAGTAACTTTGTGTATATATATATATATAATTAGGATAATAGTTGTTGATTAAGAATGGTGCGGTTTTGCCCCTACCAGGTTATTTAGATTCAATGGAACATGTCTCAATTAGAACAAAATAATATACTTCAAAAAAATTATTTTTTTTCTTATCTTAAGACACGAATAATTAAGATAATTAGCAACTGCAAAATACAACAGAAACAACAATTACTATATCAAAAAGACAATTGTTAATTTGTTGTGGCGGGGTTTCTCCACCCATAATATTATTTTTTTCCTACATTGATAATTTGTCATCCAGATGCATTAAATCATCTCAGTATCTAATTAATTTAGTAAATCAATGCACACGGTGTATCTTGTTATGCAACTGAATATGATTTGTGAATTACAATTTCCTGCTTAATTTTTTTTGTGGATTAATGTGAGACAACGCACCTGGTAAGATCATAATTGTTCATTGGGAGTAGCGGGGCTGCGCCCCGCCCCGGCCATTCAGATTCGATGGAACATGTCTTTATCGAAAAGAAGCCAACTTACTCTAAAAGATATAGACTGATATCTTAGGACATGAATAACAACGTTATTTAGAAACTGCGACATATAACCAAAGCAGCAATTATTATCTATCTGATATATAATTGTTAATTTGTTGTGACATGCCTTCATCACACAACACCGTAATTTAAAATTGACGCAAGTTAGTTTTTTTTCCGGCATTGATGAATTTTAAATCTCTAATTAATTTAGCAATCTAAAATCAATGCATCCAAGTCTATCCTGTTATGCAATTGAACATGATTTGTGAATTACGGTTTCCTGCATTATTTTTTCTGTGGATTAGTATGAAAAACGCACCTGATATAAGATCCTAATTGTTGATTGGGAGTAGTGGGGCTTCGCCCCGTCCCGACGGTTCAGATTCGATGGAACATGTCTTAGTTGAAATGAAGCTAACCTACTCGGAAAAAAAATTAGACTGATACTTAAGACATGAATAATTGAGTAAATTAGCAATTGCAACAAACAACTCAAGCAACAATTACTATCCAGTTGATAATTCTTAATTTGTGTGTGACACGCCTTTATCACATTACACAATAAATTAAAACCGTAATTACATTAGAAATTAAATAAAAGATTATCTTAAATCGACACCATGCTTTTAAGAATTAAAGAAAGAACGGAGAAAAATGCCTTTTATTGTATGGGGTTTCTCGATTCTTTAATGGGCTATTTAACCGATGGTACCCAGCAAATGACCAATTGCCGACTTTGGTACCCAATACTTTAGATATTAAGCGTTGGTACCCAGAAAAAACGTTGACTGTCAAGTCAACACGTTGACCTAACTCAGTTATTATTTATGTAACAGAATATACGTTATTACAATATTACCCTCATAAAGTATAACAATGACAAGTTATATACCAACGTCCAATTAGAAGTTGTATACAATGTGTCCGAATCTGAACGTGGAGGTTCGATAAACGGTCAAGATAAAAGAGTAGTAATAAAACCCTAAAAGCTAACAACTCACCATTTTTGTATGTTTCTTCTTCTTGTCTCTGCAACTCAGAGATGAGGAATTCGACGGGTAAGTTTTCTAAATTTTAGGCGGCTCTTTGGATCTTACCATTGCTAATCTTTGATTCCTTCTCTGCAATTTTCTCTTTGTATTCATTAAAATCAGATTTAGACTTCTTAAACTCCGATCTCGTCTCAGAATTCTTAGATATAGTAGACATCATGAACAAAAACTCAGCCTCAAGTCTAAATAAACTCAGCCTCAAGTTTTAATACTCGTCCAACAAATTCATCTTCATTATCTCTTCTAACTTTATCTCCATTTTTATCCTTTCCTCAAACACACACAGAGACAAAACCCAAAACTTATAACAGAGATGAAATTGAATTACTAGGTTTTTGAATTGAATTGATTACCGGGTTTCAAAATCGAAATGAATATATCTTAGTTAACCATTTGGGTTTCTCTTCTTCAAATTTTCATCTCGTAGAACTATGAATGGATGATTTTTCATTCTGTTTGTAGCATGAAGTCTTGACTGAAATTTCGTGTACTCTTGGTGTACTGTTGAGTTGTTTTGGTCATAAAAATTGCAGATTTGGGTTGTGTTGGTGCAATTAGGGGTTATTTTAAAACCAAAAAAAATAATCAATTAGGGGTTTCATATTAATTCCGTCGATGCTTAATTTGTAATGTTTCGTTGAATTTAAAGTAAAATTGATATTCAATAATCGGATCTCCGGTGAGTGAGTCACGTTAACTAGTGTGTGAGAAGAGTTACTGATTCAAAAAAGTACGAACCTAGAAGAAAAAAAATTGAAACTCAAAGAGTGATTTTAATTGTATCATTTGTTTTTAAGAAGATGGTGTGGGTGGGTATAAGTGATATTAATTGGAGCTTATGTTTTGACAAAAGAGTGATTACCATTAGTTGAGAAATGGATTTGGGGACTTGCAGGTGCAACAGAAAAGGAAGAAGATGAAGAAAAGGTAGGGAAGGTGTAAATGAGGTGTATATACAAACTATTTTTATTTCATAATGAATTCATTTTCTTTTTAATGTAATTTGTTAACGGTGAAGTAACGCCGCTAAATATATAATATTTAGTAATAATTTAAATATTTAGTAAACAGATTGTTAGGTCAACGTGTTGACTTGACAGTCAACGTTTTTTCTGGGTACCAACCCTTAATATCCAAAGTATTGGGTACCAAAGTCGGCAATTGGTCATTTGCTGGGTACCATCGGTTAAATAGCCCTTCTTTAATTCCCTAGGAATGTTAATTTAAGGAAATGCACCACCATGTTTCTTATTTATTTTATTTTCTTTACACTTTCGAGTAAGCTTTATTTATAGAAATGTATTTTTGTTCAGATGGATTCCGTGGAAAAATGTTTTTTTTAATTAAAGTCATCAAGCTACATACATAAAGTGTAAGACATTCTCTTTCTTATGCACACAGAACAAACAACGAAAAACTCTACCTACTGTCTGAAGCCATATATCAGTCATCGAACTACAATTTTTTCACCAACTTTGCCTCCCATTTTTGCAAAGCCATTTAACTCGTGCAGAATCATATCTCGAATCTAATTGATTATCTAGCTATTACAAAGTGGGCATATAACATTTTTGTTTGCTTGACTCCTCCAAATCGTACCTCGAATCAGACATGTAAAAAATGGAAAAATGACGTTTGACTCAGCATATATAAATATTAAGGGGGAATATATTTGGTTACCTTCGAATCAAATTAATTGCAAATTTGTAGAATAAGATAACTTCTAATCTTCTTTCCATATATAATCACCTCAAGACCTCACCTAAAATCTAAGGAAGTACTACAAATTAGGTAACATATTCAATGGGTCAAAAACCTTTGCCCAGCAAAGTACAACAGAATCAACAATTATTCTATCCATATGAAAATTGTTAATTTTCTGTGGCAGAGTTTCACCACACCATAATTTAAATTTTCTTATCCGACATCGTTAATTTTTGTCCAGATGCATTAGTACATCTCTGCACATATGCAATTGAATTGAATATATAATTTGCAAATTAAGTTTTTTTTTTCTTTGGGGGGGTATCTTGAAGCATGAATAACCAGTAGCAATTGCAACATACGATTGAAGCAATAATTAATATCGATATAATAGATAATTGTTCATTTGGTGTGCTTCGACGAAGCCCTGCCGCACCATAATTTAAAATTGACTCAACTTAATTTCTTTTCTGACTTTTTAATATGGTGTGGCTGGATTTCATCCCGTACCCATTGTCCCGACGCATTATAACATCTCCAATAAGTTTAGTAATCTAAATCAAATTAGATAGTCTGTCTAATTATGCAACTGAATTATTTTATGTGGATTGATATGCAAGAACACATCTAGTAGGATCGTAATTTTTGATTAGGAGTGGCGGGGGGCCCGATCGTTCAGATTCATCGGAACATGTGTTATTGAAATGAAGCCACCAATTCTGGGAAAAATAAAATAATGATATCTAAAAACATGAATAAAGGAGTTAATTAGCAATTGCAACATACAAATGAAACAATAATTACTACCTATCTATTGTTAATTGGTGTGGCAAGGCTTTGCCACACCATAACATATTTTAAAAATTCTACAACTTAATTTTTTATCTGAAATTTTAATTAAGGTTTGACGGGATTTCGCTCAATACCATTGTCTCGATGCATTAGATTAGTTTGCTAATCTAAATTCAATCACATATCTATACTGAATATGACTTGTACATTAAAGTTTTTTATGTTATGTGGATTGATAAGCAAGAAAGCACCAGGTAGGATCGTAATTGTTGATTGGTAGTGGCACGACAAACTGGTTGTTCAGGTTCATTAGAACATGTGTTAATTGAAACGAAGCCACCCTACTCTAGAAAAATAAATAAAAGAATGAAACCTTAAAACATGAATAATTAGTATTAGCAATTGCAACATACAATTGAAGCAATAATTACTATTTGTCTGATAGATAATTGTGAATTTGGTGTAGCGGGGCTTCGCCGCACCACACCATAAATTTAAAATTGCCGTAGGTTAATTTCGTATCCGACATTTTTAATTTTGTGTGGCGGCCCCGTACCCTTTGTCCCAAAGTATTTAAATATCTTTTATTATTTTAGTAATCTAAAATCAAATCACATGTCTATCTTATCCGACGATTTTAATTTTGTGTCGCGGCCTCGTACCCGTTGTCCCGACGTATTAAAATATCTCTTATTAGTTTAGTAATCTAAAATCAAGTCACATAGTCTATCTTGTTATGCAACTGAAAATGATTTGTAAATTAAGGATTGATATGCAAGAATGCACTGGGTAGATCGTAATTGTTGACTGGAAGTGGCGGGACTTCGCCCTGCCTCTGTTATCATTCAGATTCAATGGAACATGTTTTAAATGAAACAAAGACACCTGACTCCATATAAAAAAAATAGACCGATATCTTAAAAACATGAATAATAGAGATCACCTTAAACCATACCGTAGTAATACTCATGTATCCATGCATATAGCTTTCAAAAAAAAATAAAATATGTATCCATGCATACTCTATTATCCCAGCACAAAGAAAATTCATAATCAAAACCAAAACCCATCACAAAGAAAATAAAAATCAAAAGATAGTTTAAGAGATCGGCAACTCCAAACATTTCCTCTCTGAATAGACATAGAAGATAAAAAGTTGATAAGAAAAGGTAACAGAATCTGTAACGGAATCCCATAATGCTCCCATGTCATTTGTAGCAGCAAAACTCCCATGTCATTTGTAACATTTCTTTAACGGAATACAAAACATTAGAGAAAAGAATCCCACTTTCAAGAAAAAGAAGGGAAAAAATTCAAGAAGAAAAAATGTGCACCATTTCATGTTAGACGATAGAAGTTATAAGGCAAATGAATCAGCCTATGTTGCTGCATGAATGAATACTACTACTAAAAATTTGGAAACTCAAGATGGATTAAGAGTATCATTTTTGGCTCTATGAAGGACTTCTCTTGAAAACTGATTAAAAAGCAGATGTATATGAGACCTTCATATACACTTTCCAAACGTAACCATTTGGTGTGGTCAGTAGCGAGATAACTACATCTTGGTCTTGGTCTTACATGTAGTGTCTACATGGTGAACTGAAGACAGAAACCTTTCATAATTCCAGTTAACTCCAAATATTTATTGCCTCTTGCATTCAGTTAAGACCCCAAAAATAAATCAAATCATTTCTACACCAAACAAATAAATTGACCTATAGTCTTAAAGCATGGCAGATGTTGTTTAATAATTGACTGTGGACTCTAGCACTAATCCTCTTACCAAATGTCCTTGAAAAATCTTTCTTGTTGTTCATTGCGCTGCTGTTCTTTTTGGAACGAAGATTATCCTTTTCCTACAGTTTTCGAATAAACACCGTTCAAAATCTCAATATGAAGATGTTAGAATACTGAGCATGCTCAGTATGATGTTGATTCGCATGTTGATTTAGTAAGGTAGAGCATACTGAGTGCATGTACTGAGAACTAAGTGTAATGTTGATGTTAGAATCATATGCGAATCAAACTAAATCAAAATCAAATCAATTATCCGTCAAAGTATAAAAATATTTGGGAACAGAACTACTACAAAGGTAAGAGTTTTTACCATGGTTGCACCCTTACGAACCACCACGGCCACGCTGCATTATAAATATCAAAATCAGAACTACATGGAAGCAATATGGTACAGTGATGGAAGTACAATTTCAAGGATGATCTAATGTTAAAAGGATATTTAGCATCGAAATAGTAGCACATCTTAATCAAGGGATCGCTAATAAGTCTGCACTATTTCAGTTACTTGAATAGGAGATACATCTCACTTACTCTTTTAAGAGTTGATCCACATCTCACTTTCTCTTGTAAGCAAGAGTTGATCCATTCTAATTCAGTTACTTGAATAGGAGATACATCTCACTTACTCTTTACTCTTTTAAGAGTTGATCCACATCTCACTTTCTCTTGTAAGCAAGAGTTGATCCATATGGCCAAAGCTTCAGTCAGCACCATCAAGTTATCAATGTCTTTTCTATATGCAAATAGCAGCTACCTATTTTCTAGTACCTCAACCACCTTCAATGTGTCTGGCACATACGGCAGAACCTAGCCACCACTAAACAAAATATTGCAACACAACCCATGAATTCGTGCAACTGAAGTTCTTCCAACTGGAAGTATTAGCTATGTATGATAATTACACCGAGAACAAAATTATCAACCTAGAACGTTATGAACAATTAAATCCTAGGAGAACCTTAGTTCAAAAATCTAGCATATTAAAGAACTCTTAGTCAGTTGCTACCTACCTTGAATATGATTGGATCTCACCTCACAGTGTGAATTGAGCAATGTACTCCTGACCAAAGATTACATCAAAATGGTCCATTAGATTACAAAAATGAACTCTTACTCTACCTAATACACTCATGTATGCCTATGAAAGTCAAACTCAACAATACTCCCAATAAAATTATGAGAAACGTAAAGGACTGATGCATACCTTCATTGCAATATGCATGTAGACCCTGGCAAAATGATGGGAACAGAAAGGCAACCATCACAAATCTGGAAAAAAAATCCAGCCTTTTGGTTAACTTCTGATCCATTCGAGAGTTGAGACACCTGAGCATATATTGAACAACACAATTAAGAGAAATGTTGTGTGGAAACATAACCGAGCAATGTGTTTTGTGCATCAGCCATGTTCTGCAGAGAAGTGACCCACTCTTGCCGGTAGTATAATTTCAGGTGGTGGAGTGCAGTAGTTTAGAAATTCATTAGCTGCCCCAAGCATACAATGTTGGGTAAGACAACGACTAAACTGCCACATGGTTGTGTTTTTGAAAGGGATAAAAATATTGCTAACAGACAGATTTTGCTGATTTGAACTGCATTGCACCTTAGGTCTTCGAGCATTACTTCACACATGAAACAGGCATTGCCGCAAAACGTCTCAGCTGCTGCAAGTTTATGTGGGTGGTCAACACCCCGACATCACCTGGCTATCCGAACTCGAGTCAGGCACGACACAGTACCATTCCTTTGCTGGAACAATTTGAATGAATGTAATGAATTGTGGGGATCTTGATGACTGTTGGCCGACTGTGCAGGTGATGGGGGATCCATATCGGCGACCTACAACATAGAAATAAGACCACAGTAAGATTTGGTATCTGACGAAACATAAGGTGGATTTCTCTTTCCAAGTCTAACAACAACTTTAAAAAGAGAGGCCTAATTCACCACCCCCTACAGAATGTATACTAAGCAATCAAACACAGTTAATGTTCCTGGATCTATAGTTATGACTATTACTGTGGATTTATTACAGTCAGGGTTTACCACAACACAGGGGACTATTATAGGTCACATAAATTTCAATAACTCGAAGATTCTGGTGTTCTAAAAGATTGCAGTGATGATTCTGTTAGGATACTAAACGATGATGCAATCATTCTACTTCTAACACTGGTTCGTACCAATAAAAACTCACCTGCAAACCCAAGAAAGGAAATCGAAATTGTATTGATATTAGACTATGAATGGCTATCCCCTTTACTAACCGAAGCTGCAAATTCTAACCGAGCTGCAAAAAAAAAAAAAAAAAAAAAAAAAATTAAATAAAAATATAAAAACCAAGAATATCGCCAACATCTCTAAGAAAAAATCAAAGAAAAAAATCGAAAATCAAATTTCCCTGTCGGATATTACGGTGGTTGTATACAACTTGTATGATGGGCATGATCAAGAAAACTATCCACTGTATGATACTTGCACCTGCGTACAACAAACAATGAAAGCAGATTAGACAAAAAAAAAAATAGCCAATGCCAAAATCGTAGGAAAATGCAAAACAAAGAAATCCTAAAAGAGAAGCAACGGGGATGAAATTTATAGGAACACCAAATATTCTCCTTAAATATTTTTCTTTTTTCTCATTTTCAACCTACCTTAAAGGAAATATATTCTTTAGAATCAGGTTTATATATATTCTTAAGGAAACATATTACCTTAAATATTTGTTTTTTATCTTTTTCGTCCCCAAAAAAATTCTTGCCTAAACTATATTCACAATCACGGCATCGTAAAGATTCTCGCCTAAACTTAAAATTATCCCTAAATATTATTTCTCAAATACATAAAAAAATTCTTTTTTTTTCTTTTTTTGTTGGGGAAGAAATTTGCATACATATCCGGAATTATATTTAAGTTAACCCTAGATTCAACGGTGTAAGATTTTAAAAAAAATGTGTAAACGGAGTGTAACAAATAAAATTAAATTTTGGACCAATCACGATCAATACCTTAGTTACCCACGTGGGTGAGCGAATTCTATTGATTCACATCCATTGATCTTACAGATTTGAAAACACTTGAACAGCCGAAAATATCCAGCCAATCAAAAATATGATTATAAAATATTCAGTCAACCAATAGAAAAGTAGGTAACGCTCCCGTTCAATGTGGAGTGAGGGATGGTATTGAGTGTTTAGTTTGTTGATATCTAATATTTGACGGCATAGATTTTTAGAATATGTCGACTTAAAAGAAATCTTTTCTTGTATAATTGAATCTACGGTAACAACTACCCAAAACGCTGTGGACCCAATTGATTAGTGGGCTCAATGGACTGATAGAAGTTTTAAGATATTTAGGACTGATAAAAGTTGAAGAAACAATTCAAAAAAAAATTTTGAAGACACAATTGTGTAAGATTGGGTCACTAGCGAGTATCATCTGTAAGTAAACACAGTGTTTGATTGTTCGATTTTTTCCTTTTTGAAAATACATTGAAGAGTTATTATGAGATCTCACGCTCCAAAATGGAGATTCAATCCACCAACTTGTGAGAATTGCATCCCTATAGCCAATTGTGTTAATCCCTAGCCAACTTGATAGATTGATCACACTGCGGTAGTTTCTTACTGAAATTATTCATTTTCACCGTTCAATACAACAAAAGATGGACGATGGAGAATTGCAATTTGGAATGTGACGGGGCACTACATCTTTTTAGGATAAGTGAAAGGGAAATTATATGACTCCATAAGGCTAAGTCTAATGGGGATTCAACTTCCCTTAAAAGCGTGGCCTAAACCCCAATTTCCTTCCACTTCAACTTCAACTTCCCTTATTTAAGGGAAGTGGAAGTTGAAATGCTACTTAGAGCAAGGGCTATGGGTAGAGTGCTTTTGCACTCTATCACTTTCATTTTGAAAGAGAGACTAACCGAAAGTGTGTAAAACCGACCGTGAGAGCAAAAAAAAAAGAGTCTAAGCGGCAAAAGTTTTGACGCTTGAAAAAAAAAACTTACACAAACGGCTAAAGTTTAGCCGCTTTGAGATTTTTTAATTTTTTTTTTTATGGAACGGCTAATGTTTAGCCGTTTCTGTGAGTTTTTCACAAAAAACCAAATGAAAAACGGCTCTTCTTCCTATTGGGGCCTACTTTATTAAGGGGCCTACTCTTGATAAGGGGCCTACTTTATTAATTATACTACAAACAGCCAAACTTTTTCCGTTTTTGGTTTTTTTTTTGGAGCGGCTAATCTTTAGCCGCTTAGAGTAGACTTTCACCCACTCTTTCATATGAAAGAGTACATGATAGACTTTGGGGAAAAAGTGGATGAAAGTGGCCCATTCTCTACCCATAGTGGAAGCAAATTTGCCCATTTGCTCACACTCTTTCATTTTGAAAGAGTCACTCTTTCATTTTGAAACCCCCATAGCCCTTGCTCTTAGGCGCTCAATGATGTAGCGCCCAAAAAGTAGATCGACGCTGAATAATAAAGCGCCAAACCGAATATTCTCACTAGAATATTCACTTTAGCGCTTTATGATTAAGCGCTGGTATCTCACGCTATATCATTCAGCGCCGGTCTGTTTGACCTTTTTTTATTTACACTCTGAAGTCAAAGTCAAGCGCTACATAATGTAGCGTTGATGCGAATATTCCTTTACGCTACATCATATAGCGTCCAGACGGTATATGATTGAGCGCCCAAGTTGAACTCCCATTAGACTTAGTTTGGGAATTTGCTGATGTGTCATGGGGATTTTTAAGGGAAGTTGAATCCCCATTAGACTAAAAGCCCGTTTGGGATTGATTTTTTTCCACCAAAAGCACTTTGTAACAAACTTGTAACCAATTTTTGGTAAAAATTGTGTTTGGTAAAAAAAATTTCAAAGTGCTTTTGGAGAAAAGCACTTTCATTTTAGCCTGCTTTCAAAAGCTACTCAGGAGTAGCTTTTAAAAGCAGTAAAAGCAGAAGTTGTGACCCACATAATTTTAATTAGTTGATTATCTATTTTAGCCTTGTTATTTTACTAAAATGACAAATTTTACCCTTGAATATTGTGCACATATTACTATATTCCCTATTTCAATTTTTTCACTATTTTTTCTTTAAAAATAAGATAATCACCATTTATATTTATTTAAATATTTTAGAATTAAAAATACAATTTATTATAATTATATTGTATCTTTCTAAAAAAAATTTTAAAGCATGCTATTTCTGTCATTAACTACACCATCAACACTTTTACATTACAATTTACCAAACAGAATTTACAGTTTGTTAGTCAGGCAACACTTTCTACATTATAATTTACCAAACGTCCTACTGCTTTATTTTCACAGCACAACACAGCAACACACAGCACAGCACAACAGAAAATCACTTTTATAAAACTCACCGCAATACCAAACTCGCCTTAAGCCTAACAGTGAACCCAGGAAATTATAGTAATGGATATGCCATATAAGATTTGTCTGTGGTTTGCCACTTGGCACAATATAGATCTTAATATTTTGGAACACGTGATTCTTCCGAGTCCACATTATACATCGACCTCTTTGACTTTTTCTCTGAAATACCGGAACCTTTGGGATGGTTTGAAACGCAGTAAAAATCGCAGGTGTTCAAACAGAAAAGAATCTCAATCCAACAAACATTACAGATTCACTGAATAATTTGAAAGAGAATATAATTAATATTCGAATTAGCAGAGATAGATTATGTTCACTACATGCGAATGAATAAAGAACTTCTAAATCAACACTAACAGATGCTAACAAACAAATACTAGATTGAATTGAACTAGGAAACAAAAAAACAGCCTTGGTTAAATCAGTGACAACGCCCAGTTTGTTTAAAGAACCAATGCGGCCAAAGAAATCCCAATGACTAGTCCACAGGCAACATTGAATTTCGAGTTTGAATTCGCCCCATTTTCACTGGGACTCTCTGCGGTATCAGGAGCCAAAGTTGATGGACCGAGACTTGCTGGACTCATTGGCATTGAAGAATCTGGAGACAAAGATGGTGCAGCCGATGTTGGAATTGTCACGGGTGAATCTGCCGGTGTTGCTGCACTCGCTGGTACCGCTGCAATTGCAGGAACTTCCGCTGGTGGTGGTGGTGGTGATGATTTGGGCGTAGGTGCTGGTGGAGATGAAACAGGAGTCACAGGAGTCGGTGGTGGAGAGGGAGTTGGCGGTGGTGGTGATGTTGGAGTGACAGCGGCTGGTGCAGGAGAGATTTTACGTGGGGGAGAAACAACATGTGGTGATGAAGTTGGGGGTTTTGATGGAGATGGTAATGGAGTTACAGGTGATTTTATTTGTGGTGGTGGCGCTGTTGTTGTAGATTGAGGTGGTGGTGCTTTTGTTGAAGATTGGGGTGGTGGCGTTGCCGTTGTTGGTGATGGTTTTGGGGATGACGCTGGTGATTGTGCCAAACCAGAATCCAATACGCACAATGCTAACAAAACAATGCAAAGTGATCGATTCATGATGAAAAAGTAAATTTTTGATGATTATGTAATAATGGTGTAGTGATACTATTGCGGTTGCAACTAATTATGGGTCTAGAGAAAGTGTTATTCTAGAGAGAGAGAGAGAGAGAGAGGAAGTACCAAAACTTTTGAGAAGTGAAGAGATGGAAGTAAGAAACTGAAATGAGAAGAAAGGAGGTATAAATAATGAATGAGAACAGAGGTGTTTCTATTTAAAATTCTCCAACGTTTGGATTAAAAGAAAAATAATAGTGACCGTTGAAAGTGGTTTAGTAGTTACAGTACCGTCTACAGAGGGTAAATGTAGCCGTTAGGTGTACGTATTGGACTGGGTATTCCCTGTTATTTTGGAATTCAGTTATGGACTTGTTTCGATCGTGGGTTTCGATCGTGTCTCGTGATTTCATATACCGAGGTGATTGGTCGTTTACTTGTCAGTCAAACTCATCGCCCGGCGTAATTTAAAATGTTCCAGTGAGAATTTTTGTTTTTTTTTTGAGAAAAAGTGAGAATTTTTGTTCATCAGTGGTAAAGCTGCTCAGGCTTTTCCATTTTAAAGTGGGATGTATTTTGAAAGATTAAATATTATCGGATCCTTTCATTTTTTTTTTCTTCCGGAAAAACATACGTTATATTGATTTGTTTTCTTTTTCTTGAAAGTTATATGTTATATACAGATTGTGCCATTAACGATTCACAAGATACATCAGATGCACACCAAATATATGTTACAACTATTTTAGGAACCTTCGAACAAAAAATAAATTTACATGCCATTGGATTAATTTAAATAAATCCAATTGTTGTAGGGCTTATGGTCCATGGATGTGCGGTCCAACTAGGGTATTAGGGTTTTCCCTTTACATGTATATAAAGGACTACATCTATGTAATGATATACACATCTATCAATAAGATATCTCTTTTTTCTCCATCTTTTCTACTACTTATCATGCACGAAGCTCTAATCCTAGCCGTGGCTGTTTTTTTTCTCTCGAAGTTATACCGCAGAGCTAAGTTGAATTTGATTTTTTTGATATACATCGATCATAAATACCTTATGAATGTGATACCTCAAGTTATTTTGATTTTTTCTACAGTGTAAAGTCCAATCGATACTGAGAATTCTACAAATCCATTGATACGCTTGAGCACTGGATCTAGCTGTATCCGGGGAGTCTATATCTGTTGGTTCTATACATCTGATTTTTCAATCAAACGCAAGAGGTATGACTAAACCATTATTATGATTTTATGTCTACCATGGTGTTCTTTGTATGTACATGATTACATGGTTGGGACCTCCCTCCCAATCCCAGTCTGATCTCGTCCCTAGTTAACTAGCTGGCTAGTCCGTCCGATCCAGCCAGGACCGATCCCTGAACCGATCCAACCGACTCTGGCGTTACCGACACAACCGAGTCATGCTCTGCCTTTGTGTTTTTCTGTTCCGGATTTAACCTTACTAGAATAGGTACAAAGCCGTCTGGTTTCAGCTATATAAAACTAGAACCAAAATTTGGTTTTGATCCTATGAGGTTTAATCACGTTTCATGTTTGTGCCGACAGTTAATTTTAATATGTGCCTATGCTTAGTACACCTTCATTTTGCACATGCTTTGATTTTATTTATTTTATTAATATATAAGCACGAGCACGTGCATTTTTGCATTCCATTTCGCATCGTCAGATGTCCGATTTTTAGCAAAACATGTGGCTAGTAAGTTGAACCCGTGTCGTGGGCCTTATGGGATTTACCAGCTGAACCACCACAAGCCTTAGCCTGGTACCGAAAAAGACTAGTCTAACTATGTCTGAGGTATATTTTGCTAAGGTAACCTAAGCTTACCTGAGAATTAGTTGAACCTGCATGCATGTAGTTGAACATATACACTTGATCCATTAGGTTGACTTAAGCATTTCATTTTATGATAAGTTTGTGAAACCTTTTGGTGTACAAATTGTGTTTATCATGCTTGCCTTTGATTTGGTTTGCTAGTATATTATACCATGCTTTGGTTTGCTAGTCTATTATGCTAGGCTATGATTTGATTTGATAGTCTGTTACACGATGCTTTGGTCTGTTAGTTTGTTATGATAGTAGACGATCATTTTTGGATCCCCGTATAATAATTCGACCCTACCAGATCTACACGTAGTAGTCCAGCCCGAGTTGTTATACCCAACAAGTTTTCGTAGTGGTTAGTACGAGATTTTCACAGACTATTGTTACAACCCATTGGTTCAGTCCACAGGGCATGTAGGCCCTATACTCACTTGTATCCAAGTTCACCCTATTGGGCTAGTTCAAACGTTCACCAATGGGCCTCCATTATGTTAGAGTTGTTGTGCCCACATACTTTGTTTGTAGCAAGGCCTCCAATATTTTACGGTCAAAGAAGGGCCAATAGAAAGGCCTTTAATATTTTCGTAGTAGGGCCTCCAATTGTTTAGTTTATGGGCTACCACAATGTCTTGCCTACATTAGTTTTGTACGAGATACAAATCTTTCCTACCTGAAGCAATGATTATAGTAAACATTTATTTGATTAGTCTGGTAACTTTATGAATTGCTTGCTCCCCTCATATGTTTACTTTTTCTGATATCATATGCTTGGTTATTATTTGTACATATTCCTTGTCTATTAATGTTGAAAAAGGAGGGGTACCGAAATACTACCAACTTTTCGTTTTGGCTTGTGAGTCTTATGGTTTAAGTCAGGACGATCTCAAAAATCAATATCCAAACTTATAACTGGAGTTGTTAAACCTCGACAAAGAGTACTTTGGAGTCAACTCGACAGTTAGGCAATAACGTACTACTTGGTGCTTTAATTATAAATCAGAGTTATAATACGGAAAGTAAAAGCACACAAGACACCAGAGATTTTTTTAACGAGGAAACTGCCTTGCAAAAAAACCTCGGGACCTCGTCCAGATTGAACACCGCCCAGTACAAACTGACTACAAACACTAGCCTACTATAAGACTTCGGTCTGGGATGTAGCAGAGACCAACTCAAGCCCTCCAAGCGAATTGGCTACTGTCGCCTTCCTTACGTCTCTAGATCCCCCATAGATCGTCACGCACTTGATTCCCCCAGCTGACGTCCTTTACAGGCCTAGGAGTTGCTTTGACCGCTGTCAAAGGCTTGTGTCAGCAATACTGGTTTTTCAACCTTACTGTTGACGTATGGTATAACTGTCCTCTATCAGTTTACCACACACAAGATGACTTCCTTCAGATTGTTAAATCCAGGTCATACGGAAATCTACTTCACAAATCAAGGCTGACACGCAAACCAAGTAAGCAATGCCCAATTCGTATCTACCTCAGTTACAAACGAAGAACCAATTAAGGAACTTGTATAACTGGAGCTAACTAGGTCTTACAACACCGATTGCAGCCGTGCGTTGCTACCTTTCCAACCTTGTTGAGTAACGTATCAGTTCTTGAATAGCCGTATATCAGAAGAGACGGACTTTAGAATAGACAAGAACGTGATCAGGTTACCAAGGTTACAGGTTAATCCGATTTCAACCAAAGATGGTTTCAATCTCCTACCTGTGCTTCCCAACTCTCATGAGAAGTCTTTATAGTCGTAGGGAGTTCCCAGAGGAGCTGCAACCTATAGAGGATGACTATACCACAACAAGCATTCACCGAAGTGAAAAGAGTTTACGCTACCTTCCCTAAGGACCTTCACGTATGCTTGATGCTTGCGGTATTTGTCCGTAGACACCTCTATTTATAGCACTCAATAAGATAGGTTGCTTTGGAATAAAGCAATCAATTACTTGTCCCACAAGTTAGGGAAACCCTAAACTTGATAACCAAGTAATAGAGATTAATCTCAATTGGAATTCTTTTTAGAATTATCTGCCAAGTGTTTTGTTAGCTCAAAAACACTTCAAGATAGAAATCCAACAGACCAGAGATAATCTTATCTTATTGACTCATTGAGGAT
>JAJJMA010145200.1:0-11073 GCA_023529015.1 Papaver nudicaule
GCCGTCAAAGAACATCAAGGATGCATATCCAAGATTTCTCTACTGGAGGAACATGCCAAGGAACATCAATCATGTGAAGAAACAATGCATATCTTAAGGACAAAAAATCTTCAATGCTCAGGCAAGATCATCAATCTTGAGAATGATATCAAGGCTCTCCAAGGCTTCAAGGAGAAATTCGAAACTGAAGTCTCCAAGACTGCCAAACTTCAGAATGTGCGTGATACTCTACAGACTGAGTTGAATCTTGCTAGGAAAGAAGCACAACAGCGGGAGGCGGAGTATATTGAGAATGTGAATATGAGCGGTTTTGTTGCCATCCAGCTGTACTTGGCTGACTTTTGTCAAAATCACAACATAAAGATTCCTACGGCGTATGTTCCTGACGTTCTTCCTCCAAGCATGTCTGTAGATACTCCTCCCGCTACTACTGATGAAAGAGACTCCGAAGTAAACGAAGAAAATGTCGTCAATGAAGGAGGCGCTGAAGATGATGAAGATGAAGAGAGCGAATCTGAGTCTGAAGAAGCTGAGAGTGAAGATGGTGAAGATGCCCACGATAATCCTGATAAAGATGGCAGTATTTCAGCCACGCCTCTGCAAATTGTCAAAGGAAAAGATGCTGCTACCGCTGACAACCAGGAGACTAATGACAACACGTTTAACGCTGACATGAAGATGGCTATGAACAATTCGAAGAAGCCCACTGAACTTCATGTTGTCAAGGATGGGTCCTCAACCATCCAGCATCCTTAGTCTTAAGATTCAAACTCTCTTGTTTTGATCAGCATATGCTACTTTTTATTTTAGCAGCTTTCCCTATGTACTATTTGCTTAGTGTTAATGGACTTTTCTTATCTTTATGTATGTTCCTTTAAGACGCCTAATTTAGCGACTATGCTTCTGTTTACTTCCGATATAATCAAATCCAGCTAGCCCAAATGATCCGCTAATGGTTATTCCACTGGTCCATATCACAACCTTCCGTTATACATTGTTACTTGTGCCCGTCGGCGATCTATTATAAGTGGGGTGGTTTACCTGATAGGATTTTTATATTTTTAAGCCATCACTTACAGATCAACAAGTAACACGTAGGGACTTATAGTTCCAATGGTCAGATTTACCGTTATCCATAGCTTTATCATTGGGATCCCACTTGATTTGTTATACCCTATGAGTAACTCATAGCTTACGATAATTTACACATTCTGCCTTAGCAGCTGTGAACGATTTGAATGATGGTTGGCAATTCTGCCTCGGTGAATGGCCTTTTAGCCTTTTAAAATCCTAAACAATGTTGTCTCAGCGTAAATTTTTAAATACTTTTCTAACAATTCCGCCTTAGCGTATGGCTTTTTAGCCTTTGAAGATTTATGGTAATTTTGCCTCAGTAGATGGCTATGTAGCCTTGAAAATTTATGGCAATTTTGCCTCAGTAGATGGCTATTGTAGCCTTGAAAATTTATGGTGTTTGTGCCTCAGTAGATGGCTATTGTAGCCTTGAGTGTAGGTCGCCGTACGCAAAAATTTAAAGACACAATGATTTGTTAACGGGGTTCGGCGCATGTTAGCAAACCTACGTCCCCGGATCTTATTTACCGCTGATTACAAAGGCTAATAAGATTTCTTGGGTATTATGCCCGCCCAAGACTTCGGATTTTACATGCAACTTCAAGGATAAAATCTCTTGGTAAACTTGGCATTCCACGGATGCTCAAGTTCTTTACCATGCTCATCTATCAAAACATAGGCTCCACTTCCAGCTGCACGCTTAACAATATAAGGACCTTCCCATGTTGGTTCCAGCTTCTTGCATCCTTTCTTCTTCTGATATGGCGGTATCTCACGTAGCACCAGGTCGCCGGGTTGATAGTTTCTGGGAATAACACGCTTGTTGTATTCTCTGGCAAGACACCGATGATAATTCTCCATATGAATTAAGGCAATTAGCCGATGTTCTTCCAGATCATCTAGTTTTGCCAAGATTAAATCTGTGTTCAGGTTCTTTCCCCAAGCTTCGTGTTTTGTTGTTGGCAGTATAACTTCTGATGGAAGCACCGCCTCTGCACCAAAGGTGAGTAGAAAGGGATACGCTCCCGTTGCCTCTTTGACTGTTGTCCTGTAAGACCACAAAACATTGTGTAGGTGCTCACACCAGGCTTTCTTATGTCCTTCTACTCTCTTTTTCAACCCCATTCCAATAGTCTTATTTGTCGCTTCCGCCTGTCCATTGCTCTGCGGATATATTGGAGTCGACTTCCCCAGCTTTACGCCATATGTAGCTAGTAGGTTCTCAATGTTTTCGCCAACCAATTCTTTTTCATTATCAGTACAGATCTCTGCTGGCACGCTGAACCAGCAAAATATATTCTCCCAAATGAATACGAATACCTCATTTCCCGTCCTTTGCCTAATAGCCTTGGCCTCACACCACTTGGTAAAATAATCTGTTGCTACAATAATATATTTCCTCTGCCCAGATCCCAGGGTCAGCGGCCTAATAATGTCAATCCCCCACTTGGCAAAGGGCTTAAAACTGAGTTTAGTGATACCTCCGGTGCTTTTATTCTTCTTGCATAGAGCTGACATTGCTTACACCGCCCAGCATATTATGCAGCATCGTCGTTCATCTAAGGCCAGTGGTAGCCTTGCATTCATACTTTTAGAGCCAATGCCAGCTGACCACTGTGATTTCCGTAATCTCCCTCATGAATTTCCTTTAACAGCTTCTTTCCTTCTTTCCTTGATACACACCTTAACAATGGCCCAGAGAATGACCTGCGATATAATATCCCCTCTCTTAGTTCATAGTTCGCCGATCTGCTGATTATTTTGTGTGCTAGAACTTTGTTTCCAGGAACCGTAAGGTGATCCAAGTAATATCTGATGGGGGTCCGCCAATCGGTTTCGGCTGATTCTTCTGTGCCAACCGCTAACACTTCTCTGATTTCTCTTTCTTCCATTGATGACATCTTTACTCGCTCAATTGCAATAGACGGTACCTCTGGATCCGCCATCATGGATGAAATAAATGCCAGAGCATCAGCGTGTCTGTTGTCTTTTCTGCATATGTGTCTGAACTCAATGTCGTTGATCTTCTGTGCGTATTCTCTGGCTAGCCTTAGGTATTTTTGCAGGGAATTGTCATGTGCTTCATATCTCCCCAAAATTTGTCGAATCACCAGCTGAGAATCACTAGTTAAGCGGATGTTGCCGATGTCCATCTCAATAATAAGTCGCATAGCATGGATTAGCGCCTCATACTCTGCTTCATTGTTAGTAGCTGGGAACTCCAATCTTAGTGAATGAACTATTCTTGATCCTTTTGGTGAAATAAAAACTATACCAATTCCTTTGCCTTCTCTGTTAGCTGATCCATCTACATATATCTCCCATTGATTTGGGTCTCTTTTTAACAGTTCCGGTACTCCCTCATCTGGATCGTCCTCCATGAATGAGATGTCGTCAACCTCCTTTTCTTCTTCTTCGATTGGAAAGTCTGCCAGAAAGTCGGCGATGACTTGCGATCGCTGTGCCGTTCTAATCTCGTATTTGACGCCAAACTGCTCTATTTGAGCATTCCATTTTGCTATACGCCCTGCTCTTTGTGAGCTATGTAGAATAGTCTCAATAGGAGTTTTGGTTAACACGGTGATAGGATGAGCATGGAAGTAAGGGTGGAGTGTGCTAGTGGCAAATACTAAATCCAAAATCAGTTGCTCTATCTTAGTATAGTTTTTCTCAACGGGTTTTAGAGTCCGACTAATATAATAAATCGGCGTCTCTCCCCCTTTTTTCCGCACAAGCACTACACTAATCGCTGATGACGTGGCCGCAAGATAAAATCGTAATTCTTCCCCATGTTCCGGCGGCTGTATGGCTGGAAGAGTAGCTCAATATTTTTTGATTCCTTGGAAAGCAGTTTCATGATCATCCGTCCAATTAAACTTTTCTCCTTTCTTTAACATTTGGAAAAATAATTTGCACTTATCAGAGAACTGCGATATGAATCTATAAAGAGACGCCAATACGCCATTTAGGCGCTGAACATCTTTCAGAGTTACTGGCGAGGGCATATCCATAACGACTTTAATTTTTGCATGATCTGCCTCTACACCGCTTTTTGTGACAACATACCCCAAAAATTTTCCAGAGGTGACGCCGAACACGCACTTTGCAGGGTTAATCTTCAACTTAGTTATCTACATATGATCAAATATTTCTTTTAAGTCTTGTACATGATTGTTTTTTCTTTACTCTTGACCAACATATCATCAACGTATACTTCCATGGTTTTTCCTATCCATTTCTCAAACATATCCTGGGCCATCTTTTGATATGTAGCCCCATCATTCTTGAGCCCAAAAGGCATCCTTGTATAGCAAAATAATCCTTTAGTATAAAAGAACGCCGTGTGCCGCTGGTCTTCTTCTGCTAGCGGTATCTGGTTATACCCAGAGTAGTCGTCCATAAAAGATAACAATTCATGCCCAGAAGTTGCGTCAACAGTCTGATCTATGTTTGGCAATGGAAAGCTGTTCTTTGGACACGCCCTATTCAAGTCGCTGAAGTCAATACAAATTCTTACACCTTTATTCTTCTTAGGCACCACCACCATATTGGCTATCCACTCCGGATACTGAACTGGTCTAATGATGCCAGAAGCTCTCATTTTATCAATTTCTGCCTCAACTGCCTCTTTATACGCTGGTGCCAACTTTCTGATACGCTGCTTAAATGGCCTGATTTTTGGGTCAATGTCCAGCCTATGGCATGCAATTTCTGGATCGATGTCTGGCATTTCATTCATTCCCCAAGCAAAGACATCCACATATTCCTTTAATAAAGCTTCTAATTGCTGCGATTCCTCCTCACTCAACAAGGTACCAATCTTTACCATCTTTGGAACGTCTCCTTCGCCAATGTTAACATCTTTTGTTGGTTCCACCGCTGTGAAATGTAATTCTGGCTCTCCCATTGGCGAAGGTTCCTTTAATTGCTATAAGGGTGCCGCTGCAGATTTTGTTGAAGACTCGCCTTCCTTAATGGAGTGAACATACTTGCTGGGGTCATTAATTACCTCATTAATTTCTTTGGCCTTAACCAGCTCCTTAACCTTTTTCTTCTTCTCATTAAGTCTTGCCTTTCTAGTTTCGTGCATCTTGACGTCCACTTCATTGCAGGCCTTCGTTGTAGATGAATCACCAATATATTCGGCGACCCCTTGTGGAGTTGGAAACCTCAACCGCTGATGATAGGTCGAAGGTACTCCCTTAATGTTGTGTAACCATGGCCTTCCAAGAATTGATGCATACGGAGAATCAACATCCACGACACAAAAGGTAGTATCCATGATCAGGGTTTCAAAAGTTACCACTTTTAGCGTAACCTCCCCTTCGGGTTTGGAGGCAACTCCATTAAATCCATAAATATTGTATGTAGACGGGATGAGCGACTCTACTGGCTTTTCTTTAGAATCCATAGCTTGATAAGCTGAATTAAAAAGGATGTCAACAGAACTGCCTGGATCAATGAGTACCCTTTGAACTTTAAACTCTCCCATTTGAATGGTTAATACTAGCGGGTCCAAGTGATCCCTTCCTTCCGCTGGTACTTCTACCGCTGAAAAACTAACTGGCTTCTTCATCCACTCCAACAGTGGACTTTTCTTGATGGCGACACTGAATATTTCCTTATCATTCCTATCCCGCTTATGTATCCTTGACATAACGTTATTATGAAATTCGTCTCTACTGATCGTGGAATGCACTATGAAAAAACAATTTAACTCTTTAAGGTCCCTCTTAACTTCTACCTCAAAGACCTCTGGTTTAGGAGGTATACTCTGGATTGGTTGAACTGCCATTGGCGGTGCTGGGGGTAACTCTAAGAAATCTTGGAATTTTCCCATACGGGATGAATCTGTGCACTTCTCGCTGAACTCCAGTGCAATTCTCAGTTGAGTGACCATGAAATTGGTGATATTAGCAATATTGACTAGTGTTTGAAATATGATGCATAAGATTTCCTCTGTTGAAAGAATAGCGGATCTCATTCCTTGACGCCGAACTTTCTATCTGCCCCCATGCATCAGTGTATGTAACACAAAGCTTTGGTAATGTAGCATCTTGAAAATCTGGGTACCCTGGTCTTCTGTCGCCGAACCTACGATTATCGTTGTTGAATCTTCTATCACCATTGCCTGACCGCCGATTGTCGTATCCACCTCTATTGTCGCCATAGTTTCTCCTATCATTATTGGCGTACCTTCGTCTGTTATCATATCTTCCTCTACTGTCTTGACTGTCTCTTCCATCATAATTATCTCTTTTACCTTGGTTCCACTACTGACCGCTGGTCTGCTGATGCTGCTCTTGCTCTTGTGGTTTTTGTTGGACAATTGTTGTTGAAGTAGGACCCGCTAACAATGCTTTTAATTTCTTCTGCTCTATTTTAATCCATTCTTTTCTCATTTTTTCCTGCTCAGCCGGCGAAAAATTGTTTATTGAATTAATGTGCCTTGCTTTTTCTTTCTTTTGGCGGGTCTCTTCTTCTTGCATTTCTTCGTAGGACAACCACTCATTCTGTTTAGCTCTCATTTCGTTTATATCCTTGGGCGGATTCCAACATAAAGCCTGAAACATTGGATCATTTGTCTCCCGCATCTTCTCTTTATCAGAGACCGCCGTTCCTACCTCGCTACAGAGTTTTCTCCACCTCATGATATGGCTTCTGCAAGTCTCCAAAGGTCTTTTCTTGATATTAAACAACTTTTCTACTGCTGGACGAACTCTATTATTCTGGATGTAAGTCGCTATGAATATTTCTTCCAGTTCTTTATAAGTCATAATCAATTTTGCCTCCAAGCCGTCAAACCATGCTAACGCTTCGTCTTTAAGGGAGCCGGGAAACGACATTAACATTATTGGATCTGAACCAATCCATGCTGTTAAATCCCTCCTATAGCTCTTCAAATGCTGGGATGGATCTCCAGAACCGTCGAAGATTGATGTGAAAGTTGGCATAGAGAATCTCTTGGATACCTTCCCATAGGTAATCTGATCTACAAATGGTGTTTTTTTTGCCTCAGAGATAGCATTCTTTTACTTGTCATCCTTTGGTGCCTCTGTTACTTCTGCTAATTGCTTTTTCATACGGCGTAACTCTCTTGTCACATATTCGTTCATTCCGTTCATCTTATCCGAGTCGGCGAAACTTTCTTCCTTCAATTTAGGTTTTTCAGCTTTCTTACTCCCCTCTTCATGTTTTGCTAGATCATGTAGACCATGCACAGAGTTCGTGACAGGTACGCGAAGTGAAAGAGCAAAAATTGGAACGGAGTTTTCGAAACATTGTATGATTCGTGGTAGGTATACGAACCATGTTTTAAACATTAAGTTATGTTTCGGTATCACAGTCATAGTTCGTGATAGGTACGCCAACTCGACATAAAACAAGTTTAGGAACTTATAACTTGAACAGGTTCGTGATAGGTACGCGAACCATTATGTCGACTGAGTTCAGTAACTTTTCTCGCCAGCATGGTTTGTGATAGGTACACAAACCTATTGGGTACTCAGTTTCAGAACTTAAGACAATTCCACTTCTTCCAAACCTCTGAAACACTGAGGTATTAACCATCGTCTCAAGACTCAAAGAACTATCTTTCATTCCTTCTTATAAGGATCAATATATACAACATCATCGACTATTCAAAATCAGTTAGTACTCAAAATTAGTCATTTATCTCGTCCATTCACTGCTTCTAAATCAACGTCATCAAACCCCAATTTCCATCTTCCTTCATGCTAAATCTTTGTTCACAGAAGACCAACACTAATAACCCATTCTTCCAAATTAAATCAGGATTCTAAAGCATTCATATCTCAGCCATTCCTTCCTTCATTAGTGTACTTCAATCAATGCAGTGGGGACAGTTTTTCCGTTGATTTCTTGGCTTCAACTGAGCTCCAAACTATACAAACCAAGCCCAAATTCCTGTATTATCTCTTCTCTTTGAAATCCTCTATTAACCACTGGAAATCATGAACAGGAACATGGTAACAATATTTGGCAGAAGCTCTTGGTGCGGCAAGGAAGGTCTGCACATTTGTGAAGAAAAGAAACAGCTGCTCCCGTGTTAAACTCGACCGCGACTGTAGATTAAAGATGATGAGGTGGGTACCCTGAACCATTGAAGACTTCTGCCTCAGTGAATCTCTAATGAGATTAGATGGCCGCCCTGAGATGGAACGACTGGGTGCTCCAGTAATTGCAGCCGCCTCCAGTAATTCATATTTAGAGCTTCTTTTTGCCTTCTTTCTCGTCGTATTGTCCAGTCACTCAAATCTGCTAGTGTGACCCGAAATATGCAATTGCAGTATAAAAGCTGAGTGCCAAAAATCTGCCACTATGACCCGAGATCTGCATCCACTTCCGAAAGTTGCTTAACTATATATATCAAATCCACATTGTTAGCAAAAACTTTTCAAAAAATATGACTCAAATATATCCAGTGACTTAAAATCTACATCTAAATCTATAATTTGTTAGGTGATCCAAAATGTAATGTATAATGCGATCCAAAATCTACCAGTAAGACTAGCTATAATCTGGATTTTGCATTGCAAATAGACGGTCTCACATAAACTAATATTATAAAGAATGAGAAATGTTAAACTACAAACGCTCTTTTGGGTCGAATCGAACACATAAATATTAGGATTCACGACGAATAAGGTGATAGTTTTATGGAATTCTTTGTTCTGGTCTTCGTGATTTTATTATTTTCTTACCTCGGATTGCTGGTATCCTTTCGGTTTACTTTTTTTTTTTTCTCCTTTATCTTTATTGGGTAGGGGTCAGTGTAGTTAAACTCGGAAAAATCGGCCGAGTAAATCGCGAGTACTCGCTACTTGGCCGAGGGGATTAGTGAAAATCGCCGAGTCCGAGTTTTGGCGATTTACTCGGCCGAGTTTTTTGAGTTGAGTTGAGTTTCAGACAAAACTTGTGGCCGAGTTTTCTGAGTTTTTTTTAATTGTGTGTAGTTGAACTTATTTAGTTTTAATTGTGTGTATGTTGAACTTATTTGGTTTTAATAGTATAGTTTTTTATTGTTGGTGTTATATTTTTAAATTTGATCCAGTATAGGTTATATAAATTTTGAATTGCAATCCGAGTTTTTTGATTTCCTCCCCCGAGGTTTTCGCTAATCGCTCCAAGGGGTTCGACCGAGTCACCGAGTTTTCCGAGTTAAATTACTATGGTAGGGGTACCTCTGAAGTACTCTTCTTCAATAAATTTTCTATTTGACTGATCGAATAAAGATATATACTCCAACGTAGAAAATATATTTTTTTTGTATAGGGAATGAGTAGAAAATTCGGCAGCTTGCTAGATTAATAAAAACTACAACGTACATATTAATATATATATATATATATATTTTGATCAAGCATAGAGAAAATTCATTGAAAATAGAGGTACTTAAGAGTGTACCTCAACGTACATACGTATATTACTCACTCAAACCAACTAACTTCACCTCACTTGAACGATGATCATCGCCGGATAACTAACACACAATTTAAATTAAACAAAAGAATATTACGCACAAGCAAACAAAATAGTGGAGCAAAAGGAAGAATACTCTACCATACGAATATATATTGTGTGTGGCAGTGGGATAGGATAATTTTGGAGGAACAATTCTAGTTGGGACAGGATTAATTTTGCCTGGCTGAATCTGGCCCCATTTGGGAGTATTTGGCCCCATGAAATAAATTCGAATAAGTTAAAATAGGGACATTTTAACACAAACCCCTTAGCCAAAAAAAAATCGGTGGATACAATGACTTTTATTGGCCGATTTTATTTCTAAGTTTTCATTCCTGAAAACGACTGCAACAATCGGTCGTTAAAATGGTCCATAAACGACCGATTGTTGCCTTCATTTTTCATATCTGAAAAACGACTCGCATAATCGGTCGTTAATTTGTCCAACAACGACCGATTGTTGCTGTCATTTTTCATATCTGAAAAACGACTCGCATAATCGGTTGTTTTTTGGGCAATCAACTACCGATTGTTGCTACTAATTTTTCTATCGGCTGTTGTTAAGCTTTTCTTTAACCGATTGTTGCATTTCATCGAATACTTTGTGTGCCTGATTTAGTTGAACTACATGAAGATTTTGGAGCATAGAGAAGGAGAGTTACGGTTGATAGAGATGGAGAATCAATGTTGCAGTAGCAGTAAGAAGAACGAAGAAGAAGAACGAAGAAGAAGAAAATCGGCCAGTACATATACAATTATGGGCCGATTTTCAATCTTTCTGGATACCTAATTTGTTATGATGAGGAGATATGATGAGGAGAACGAAGAAGAACGAAAAAGAAGAACGAAGAAGAAGAAGGAACAGAGGAGGAAGAGAAGAAGGAGAAGATAGTGGGTGAGGAATGAAGAGAGGAAGAAGAAGGAGGAACAGAGGAGGAAGAGAAGAAGGAGAAGAAAGAAGACGAAGAAGAAAAACGAAAAAGAAAATCGGCCAGTACACATACAATTATGGGCCGATTTTCAATTGGATTCGGACATCCCATAACACCCTTTAGTGGATGGGTTTAAAATTCATGGGGCCAAATACTCCCAAATGGGGCCAGATTAAGCCAGGTAATTTTGGTCGAACAGTTGCACGCCTTTGTTCTCGGGTATAATGTCCAAAACCAAAATGCTTAAAAACAAAAAATAACTGATACTCCTATCTAGGCTGTATCGCCTGTTCCCGGTATGTTTTAACTTTGAGCATGCATCTTCGTAATTTGGCACAGTAACTCAACCCATCAAAAAATGAGGCGGTCGGAGGAACATCCCTCCAAAATTGCTAAGGCCCAAAATAACAGTCTTAGTCTTTATTGCTTAATACAATGGGACCTTTAGGAAGAAAAAAACAAACAAAATAACAGTCTTTTAGGCGCTATCCAAATGTGCTGATTTTGGGGCTGCACAGTTTTCTTTGGGGCTTCAAAATAATAAAACCATCCAAAGGATAGTTTTATTATTTTGAAGCCCCAA
>JAJJMA010145204.1:0-13099 GCA_023529015.1 Papaver nudicaule
AGATGCATGCTTGGGACAAATTCTTGACCATAATAAACGGGGTTGTTGAGCATATTCCATTATTACCATAGGCCTACTCCAGTAGATTTGCAACTTGAAGAAGATTATAATTGGAATCAAACTACATTTGATGGAACATCTATAGTAGAATGGAATATAGATGGTATGACAGAATACCAAATCCTGAATATTATTAGGCAAATGACTATGTATGCCACGGCTCCAAGATTAGGACCTAAAAAGAATGGTGATAAACAAATTGCTGAAGCAATAGTCTCGGGCTTTAGTGGCCAACTCAAAGGTTGGTGGGATTTTCATATGCAAGAAAAAGCAAGATGGGATATTTATACCGCTGCTAGAACAGTTAAATTAGAAAATGGTACTATACAAGCACATGAGGATGCAGTAAATACATTATTGTATACTATTGCTCTTCATTTTGTAGGAAGTTGTGAATAGGGGAAAATCTTTGGACTCCTCCTAACCACAACAGTCCCCATTCCATGAGAGAGAGAGAAGGAGAGAGAGAGAGAGAAAGAGAACCAAAATTGTGAGATCCCCTTTCAAACACTTTTCCCTTGATATTTATAGAGATCTCTCTCTCATGTCATGGTGACATGTGTCCCATAAACTCTTTATTACGAAAATGCCACTCCTTCACTTTAAAGCTTATCTTGACTTCTGGTCTTGCTGCTTTGACTTCTTATTTTCCCTTTTTGACTCCTCCATGGGCTCTCTTTTATGGGCTTTGGAGCCTTAGTAAGGCTTGTAGGACCTAACCAAATTCTAGGTATCCACAGAAGTCAATCCCAACACATGGAAAGATCTAAAGAGGTACTCATTAACCTAAAATGCCCAACCTTATCTCACTATAGATGGTACAAAGATGTCTTTTGGTCTAAATTATTTTAGCAGAGAGGATTACCACTCTAATTCTGAATTTTGGAAGGAAAAATTCATTTCAGGATTACCCCCTCTGTTTGCTGAAAGGGTTAGGAATAGGCTAAAAGCGAAAAATAGTCATGGACGAATTGAATATAAGGAATATACTTTTGGTCAGTTATCTTCGGAAGTTATATCTGAAGGTCTGGCTTTATGTTCAGATATAAAGTAACTACATAGACAGTTGCAGAAGAATAAAATAACTAAACAACAAGAATTAGGAGATTTCTGCGAACAGTTAGGTTATACCGCAACACCATCAGCGTTACTATCTAGGAAAAAACGTACTCCACCGCCTACACGGAGATCTAGAAAATTCGATAGATACCAACATAGACCTAATAGATCAAATTTCACAAAAAACAAGAATAAACGATACAAACAATATAATACTAAAAAACAACTTCCAGTGTGTTACAAGTGTGGAAAAGTCGGACATTATAAAAATAAATGTCGTACGAAACAAAAAATTAATGAGCCCAATATAGATGAAGGGCTTAAGCGTCAGCTAGAACAGGTTCTGTTAATGGAATCTGACTCTTCAGATAATACTGAAGAAGATCCAACTGAGGATGAATCTTCAGAAACTGATTCTGGATCAGATAATGAAGAATGCTCGGAAAATTGTTCATGTCATAATTGTTCCCACAAGCAAATGTCTAGGCTAGGAATTAATGTTCTTTCTCATGAAGAGAATTTTATTTTAGAATTAATTGATAAAATTGAAAATCCGAGTTCAAAGCGGGCAGCCTTGGAACAATATATTGAGGTTGCTAAGAATACACCAAAACTAAAATTAGAAAAGCCTAAACCACCAACCCATACACCATATAGCTTTAAAGATATTATGGCAAGGGTAGAAAACCGGCATGTTAGGTCAGAACCTTCAGTAAGTGAACTTCAGTCCGAAGTCAATCAGGTCAAAGATGAATTACGAGGGCTAAAGCAGAGGGTCCAAATATTAGAACTTCATAAGCCACTTGAAAATGAATATGATTCACAAGAGGAAAGTTCATTTGATGATATTTTGCAAGGTTATCAAGTTAATACTACAAGAAATCACGAAAACCCAGAGTCATCTACTGCAAACCAACAAATAAATGATATGCAGTTCATAAATCTAATTGATAGAGTGATTACTCAAAAGTGGTATACACTTGTATCTTTAATCATAGGAAAGGAATACCGCTTTGATACTATGGCACTTATAGATTCAGGTGCAGACCTAAATTGTCTGAATGAGGGATTAGTTCCCACAAAATATTTTAGTAAGACTACTCAAGTGCTCAACACAGCAGATGGAAACAAACTCATAATTAATTACAAATTATCTGATTCAGCAGTATCTAATAATGGAATATGCTTAACAACCCCGTTTATTATGGTCAAGAATTTGTCCCAAGCATGCATCTTAGGAACACCGTTCTTGAATATGTTATATCCACTACAAATTAGCAATTCTGGGATCCAAAACTGTTGTACAGGGTCATAAAATCGTCTTTGAATTCGTCTCGGAGCCTAAACATAAGTATATTAATCATATACAAAATAAGATTAAACATAAAGAGAAGTTCCTTTTCTTCTCAAAGGAGGAGATTCAATACAAGAAAATAGAAGAAAAATTAAAATGTCCAAAACTTCAAAAACAAATTAATGACCTTAATGATCGTTTGATAAAAGAGGTCTGTGCCGAGATTCCTAATGCTTTTTGGGAAAGAAAACAACACATAGTTGAATTACCTTATGAGCCAGACTTTTCTGAAAAAATGATTCCCACTAAGGCTAGGCCAATTCAGATGAATAATAGATTGCTGGAGATATGTAAGAAGGAAATCCAAGATTTAGAAGATAAAAAATTGATTAGGAAAAGTTACTCTCCGTGGAGTTGTCCTGCTTTTTACGTAGAAAAGGCGGCATAATTAGAAAGGGGAGTTCCAAGATTAGTAATCAACTACAAACCTTTGAATAATGCATTAAGATGGATTAGATACCCAATTCCTAATAAAAAGGACCTTCTAGATAGGTTGCATAATGCCACTATATTTTCAAAATTTGATATGAAGTCAGGATATTGGCAAATCCAAATTGCCGAAAAAGATAAATATAAAACAGCTTTCACAGCCCCTTTTGGACATTATGAATGGAATGTGATGCCATTTGGCTTAAAAAATGCTCCGTCAGAATTTCAACATATTATGAACAACATATTTAATGCATACTCTACTTTTACCATTGTTTACATTGATGATGTGTTGGTTTATTCAGAATCTATTGAGCAACACTTTAAACACTTGTCAATTTTCTTAAAAATTGTAAAGCAAGCGGGATTAGTGGTATCTGCGAAAAAGATGAAAATATTTCAAACCCAAATAAGATTCCTAGGTCATAATATTAATAAAGGTACAATAACACCTATAGAAAGAGCTATAGCTTTTGCAGATAAGTTCCCTAATGAAATACGGGATAAAAAACAGTTACAAAGGTTTCTAGGAAGCTTAAACTATATAGCAGATTTCTATAAAGATTTGGCTAAAGACAGTCGACCTTTATATGCTCGATTACGGAAAAATCCTCTACCCTGGTCCATAGAACATACGAATGCAGTGAAAAAAATTAGGTTCAAAGCTAAAGAGCTACCATGTCTTACTATAGCTAATCCTACAGCTTACAAAATAGTTGAAACTGATGCCTCTGATGTGGGGTATGGAGGAATTCTTAAACAGAGAATTCAGAGAAAAGAACAATTGGTCAGATATACTTCTGGGGTCTGGAAGTTAGCACAACAGAATTATTCTACTGTATTATTTGACTAATATCTTGGCGGGTCCCTAAAGTATTGCTACCTTCAGTTGCTCCTTTTTTATATGGGGAAGCTAAGGCTTCTCCAATCTTTAGGCCTACTTCTGGCGGATGTATCGAATGGACAATTTTACCTTCTTTCGTTTCATATTTTTGAAATACATTTTCTAACGTATTAAGTGATTTTTGATATTTTCCTAAGTTATGAATTCTAAGAAAGTCTTCAAACCATACGAAAAATGGTTTTCGTTCTTTACTATTGAATAAATATACACTATAAGTTTTATATATCTTTTGCCTTCGACTAGAGTTGAATTTAGAATTAAACCATCTTCTCTTTGCTATATTTTTTGAGCTATGGTATTCACTTTGTAGAACTCCTATCTCGGTTAAGGGTTCTTGAATTACATTTATCTCAAATTCTAAATCAGAAAATGTTGGGTCAACTTGTTCTGGGATATTTCTACTTTCTGATTTTGGTGTATCAACCCTATAATACGGCTTATTAACTTGGTTTGAAGTTTGTCTAACTCCTTCTATTGTAACATCATGTGGGTCATTTATAAAATTATTAATTGGATCTGTATAAGAGGATGAGGCTACAGATGGTCTCGGCCCTGTTCCTTCAACAGAAGGTCTCGGCCCTGTTCCTTCAACAGAAGATCTCGGCCCCATTCCTGCGTTATCTACCATCCTTAGTCTAGTTTTACGAAAAGATGTAAACTGTATTTCAACATCTCCATCTTCATACTCAACTATTTTGTAGGGGGTAAAAACCCCTCGGACCACGTGTCTCGCATCCAGGAAGTAAAGCCACACCGAAAGGATTAAGCAGCGATGATTCGGACTGATAAAGGAAGAGAGGCTGCACTTGAGCGAAGTAAAGACTCGGAGTGGAAAGGATTCAGACTACGTCAAAGGACCGAAGCTCGAGATTCAACCTCGGAGTGTAAACCGCCTTACTCGATAGAAACTGACACCACCACGATTGAGTCTTTTGTCTTTATTAGCTGTAAACCACCCAAGCTCGGCCTATATAAAGCGAGCTTGGAAAACGTTGTAAGGGTTGGATTCTTGTTTGGTGGAGCCTAAGTGGCGAGAGCGAGATTAGGTTTGTAATCTCCTCTGGTTCCTTAGGGTTTAATTCATGTAATCACAGCATCAGTAATACACAGAAAGTCTTCTTTAAACTTATCTTTATTGCTTTACTTAGCTTTTAATTACTGTTCATAGCATCCTCGATGCTGTTCTAGCTGTCTTCGGACTGCAAACCACCACTAAAAACTGTATGTGCGAGTAGATCTGATGGATGAGGTACCTCGAGTACCTATTCAGATTTTCTACTCGTACAGTTTGGCGCTAGAAACAGGGATGATTAAAACAACTTAGGGTTTGCCTGTGAATTTTCGGGTTTTCAAATTTTTTGATTTATTTACTTTATAATCTTCTCCAGAGATTTTTTCAAAAGTTTGTTTTCATATAAATAGCTCCCGTACCTTAAACATCTAAATGACCTTAAAGGCTTTAGTGTGTTTAAGAATTTATGGAGCATAGCATCAGATGACTAAGTCATCCGTTAAAGAGTTCTTATAACCTCGGTATGATAAAATAGATCTCCGAGAGACTTCAAAACTCCCGCAGTGAAAAATCCAAGCGAAAAATCAACTTGTGCAGAATCTCAAAATCCATTTTAGGGTTTTCAGAACCCATGTTATTCTTCAAAATCCATTTTAAGGTTTCAAATATTCATGTTATTTATCAAAATCCACTTTAGGGTCCTAAAATTTCATAATATACATCAACATACTTTATAGGGTTTTCAAACTTCATTATATACATCAACATCCATTTTAGGGTTTTAAGATTTCATAGTATACATCATATTCATTTTTAGGGTTTTCAAATTTCGTAATATACATCAACATCCATTTTGGGGTCTTCAAATTTCATCATATACATTAAAATCCATTTTAGGGTTTTCAAACTTCATAATATGCGTCAAAATCCATTTTAGGGTTTTTAAATTTCTCGCTGTAATTGGAGATAAAACTGCATAAAAGGAACAAGACAAAATAAACAGTTAAAGATATATCTAAAAAGGGCAAATAGGACATTCAGTCTCGTCTGAAAAGTTAGTTGTAGGGTAGATTTACATGGCCGACAAAGTACACTGCGCTAGCCGCCTTGGACCTCACGGGTTTTTTGTTTCTTAACAGGTCATCGATAAAATGGCTTCCCATTCGGAGCACGCTCCGAAGCAGCGAGTAAGTTCCTCGAAGCAAGGCACCGGATCTTCCAGACAGCACAACACCAGATTTTCAACCAGTAAAAAGTTATCTCCTGAGGTAGCGGCTAGCACAGTCCAACACCGAGAGCATATAAACAAAGACGAAGTGGTGGTAGAGGATTTAGGTCCCGAAGGAAACGGATTTCCAGAAACAGAAGTGCCACGTCAACAGCAAATACAAGAAGAAAACGGTAAAAATGAGGAAGAGGAAAACGAAGAATCTGATCCTGAAAATGAAATGCCCAAACAACTACTTACCGAAGTAAATACAGTCAGAGCTGAACAATTTAGAAAATTAATCTTGAAAAACAAGAAGATAAAGAAACTAAAAAAGAAGCTGGCCGAAGCAAACAAAAAGGTGGCAGAAAAATCGGCATCCAGCCACAACGGAGGCCGCGAAGGACACTCTCGACTAAACAGTGCATCTCAACCGAAGGGGCATTCGGCATCCAAAACATACGTCAAGACCAGAGGCGTCAGCAAAGGCCACGGAATCCCAATATCAAATACAAGAACTGAACCAGGAGAATATCCAAAGGAAAGCGTACAGGTGTGCCGAGAGAATAACCAAACGAAGAAAGGCGCTCAGGCTAGAGCCATACAGCAGGAAATGCTGGACCAAATCAAGACACTCCGAGCGGAGCTTTCTGACAACAGAATCCAGTCTCGCGACAGAATCAAACTCACGCAAACCATGAAGGATGTCAACTGCTCATCTCTAAATCCAGAAATTCTCTCACTGACGATTCCTACAAAGCGCGCTATGCCTACTTTCACGTCAATCTTCGATAGATCAGGAGACCCAGCTGTGCATATTAAAATGTGCCTATCACTTGAAGACTGAGGTCAAACAATGCATACTCCATTCGCGGGCTCGTCTAAACGAGGAAGACAAGACAATAATGGTCGTTACGGGAGCGAAGGAAAATTCGGCGATGGAAAATACCATGATGACAGAGAGTACAATGACAACAGAGGAAACAACCTTAGGAGCGAGTATGAAAGAAACAGTAGCCACCGAGGACAAGGAAACAGAATAGTTGGGACGACTAAATCTGGATTTCCCGCATTCCATGGCAGAAAGCTCCCAAAACTTTGCGTACCCATCGAGGATGCCCTTCGGACCATGGAACAATCAGAATACGCCAGCGAAATCAAATATCCTCGCAGTAGGGGAAACCAACCGAAGCATACAAAAAATTCAGGAGACTATTGTCAATTTCACAAGTTTTATGGACATACCACCGAGGACTGTGTCATGGCACAGGATCAAATTTACTTCTTTATCGCCAGAGAACAGTTCAAGCATCTGCGGGAGCTACCGAATCCACCTCCAAACCAAAGAATAAGGCACTAAAAATAACATGGCACAAAGTGTGGAAATAAAGCAAACGCCAACGCAAGCTCGAGGAGCAAAAGCGCGCTCTAAAGTGGCGAAAGTTTAAAGGGGAATATCAAGACTCAGTGAACACGGATCCAAACGTGTAGCTAATCAACCTTCTCGCCTTCGCTAAGCATTTCCTAACTCTGAAAAATCTCTTTGAAAGTTTGAATTATTTATATTGGAGCATCTCTAGCCTAGGCCAATGCTAAATAGAATTCTCACCGCAAGGATATATTTGTACAAGTCATTTAGTTTTCAAAATATTAACAATCTTCGAGGGCAAACGGCCAGCCTTCAGAAAACAAATGAAGAAAGATACAACAAATGAATTTTGGGGTTTTTAAAATTTTCATGCTTTTACAAAACCATCAGGAAAAGTATTTTTTGAATCGAGACACCAAAAATAACTCAAGGAAGCTCCGAAGAAAAACAAATAAGTGGGGCACAAAAAGCATTCACCAAAAAACTATCGTGATAGGCGAGCTCACAAAACCGCACGCTGTCACAGCAATAATACACTCAATTGCAGGAGTTACTTAATAACAGCTTCGATAGTATATATCTAGTATAACACAAAACTCTTATACAACAGTCCTAGGGGAACATATTCACGAATCCAAATTCTTACAGCCAGGAAAGTCAATTTGAAATAACTAAAATATTAAATAAACACAAGCTGATTAAGCATAGGTTATCCGAAGCAGGTCTGACGAAATACAAACCAAGAAAAGCGAAAGACATAGGCTACGAAGAACAGTCGGCGTCACACGTTAGACTGCCCTGCCGAATACGAAATGTAAAAATATTATTATGCTCCGAAGAACACACGTACTTACAAATGACTTTAGATCTAAAGGTTCGTAGCATAACAAACCCACACACTTCGCAGCCATTTGATACTAGCAGGGTACCGAAGTAACAAAAGTAACGTAAGAAAACTATGATAAGCAACATATTAACATAATTAACTAAACCAGCCAACAAAATGTTCATTCGGAAAGCACATTGGAAAAGTAAGCCCTAAAAATAAGATAGCAATAACAAAACAAATAACACAATACCAAAGATACTAGCATAGCAAAGTTAAAAATCAGCCTCTCCTATTCCTACGCCTATTCCGAAGTCGCCCAGCAACGGTACCACGATCTTCGTCAAGGCCCTCGAGTAGATCCACATCGATGATTGGAACACCAGCAGGAATAGCGGCAGCATCTTCCACCCAGAAAACAACCTCTGGAATAAATTCCTCTTCAGCAGTGACTGGCTCATCAACCAAAGGAGCGGCGGCAGGAACAAACGAATCCACGTCGTTAGCTTCTTCTTTTACTTCAACCTTCACATCTACTTCTTCATCAGGAAAGGCAAGGCCATCCTTAAGCATCGGCAAAATCTCCTCGCTATGACGACGGAAGAAGGATCTAGTCTCATACATACGGCAGTCATAGGATGAACCACCGTCTTCCCTCATCCTTTGTTCCCTTCTCCTTTCATCATTCTCGATAAGATTGCTAAACAGACGAATCACCCTGTCAGGATTACTCTCCCTCCTAGAAGAGCTGGCATCAGCAAAATCGGCTTCCATCTCCATTATCTGGCGAATCTGTTCTCTACGGCTTCTCGAGTCCATCCCATCATTTCCTTCCTCCATAGGAGCCTTCCCTCTGTCAGCCATAACTTCTTCACAAGGTAAAACACAAAAAGAGGAGAAGGAGAAAAGAATATCAGACAACAAATATTTTCAGTCGCAAGTAACAAACAAGAAGAATACATCGCCTTTTATACTAAGGTTCCGGAAACCACCCAATCGAGAAGACCAATCAATAGGCAGACGTTATAATTTTGATTCCCTTGAATAACACACCACTTCAAAAACGTCATAACTATACACTATCCAATAAAGTAACGGTATCCTTCACAAATTCCCACGCTGACGTTCAAAATTCCAAAACCGTAAAGAAACCAATCGGTAACATCATACCAAACCACTAACACCCACGTGTCAACATTAGCGTCAGGGGGTTAACAAAAAGCAAAAATAGTTGTAACACAAACAAACACTGTCTAGAGTATCATATACAAGTAGCAAAACAACGAAGTACGACCGAGGACGAAGCCTACCACAACAAACACCAATAATGAAACCAAAGCTCGGCACACAAGAAATCGACATTAGTAAAAATGCTGACTTCGGTCACCATACTGAGCAAAAACAACTAAGAATATCAAATAAGATATGTACGAAAAATCATCAGGAAAACACGCAGCGAAAACAATCGACGACATGATAATAGGGAGCAGTTCTCATAACCAACGCTAAAACTCCGAGGAGGAACCGAATTAACAAGAAAATATTCAAGCTAATAAAAAACAACTTCACGTAGGCCAGGAGATAAAAGACCAAAATCACATAGAAAGAAACCGCATACAAGTAGTAACTCAGGAGATGAAATAATAACACTTTGCATACAGCTTCGATTGAAGTCAACACGTCGGTTCGGGGAAAGAGGCAAAAATGCCACCGAAAGAAAAAGGCTGTAAACGCCGAGGCAAAAACGCCATCAAAAGGAAAGAGGCAAAAATGCCACCAAAAGAAAAAAGGCTGTAACCGCTGAGGCAAAAAACGCCAACAAACAAAAAAGACCTCGTTTAGTAGGCACAGAGCTGATGCTCATATAATTCGTAAGGGCCCTACGAATTCTATGGCACGGTCCTCTACCCACAAGACACCCCGTTAGCAGTGAACACTTTGAATCAAGGCTACATAAGCCGAGGATACACTCGTGCTCACTACCAACCGGCCACGAGGAGTAAACGTTCTCGGGTGCCGAGGGGACGATAAATGGGATTAACATCTACCTATAGAGGAAGATGGAACCCCGAGGCAGCTGCTTCGTCTTCAAAACAAAATGACGAAGTACGCAGTCGAGGGACCCTTTATAAAAACTAAAGCCTCAAAAAGGGAGAGGTATAAAAGATTTGGAGAGGTCGAACTTTAGGCCGCGATAGGAAAAAGGTACCATGTCTAAGCTCCAGCTTTGACCGGCACTCCCCCACTGTGTTACTTTATTATTGAAAAACGGAGTATCCATTCTAAGTTACTACATTTGCTAAGGTAAAAGGTAACAAGGGCACTACCATGCCCTCCGAAGAATATAATTACAAAACATTCTCGGTGCCTGCCTAACGCATTAAGGTAACATGGATACCCACGCAAATCAATAGCCAGTGTTTTGCTTGAAACCAGTGCGAGTAACTTAAAGCCTTTGGGAAGGGTGATCCGTATGCCCCCACTAGCTTGGTAACTTTCTCCTACATCGAAGTAAGCCCCGAAGTTGCACCTCGAGAAGCCATACGAACCATATACGGGCTACTTTCAAAACCAGGCAATGAAAAGAAAGACGCAAAGCAACAAATGGCAAAAAGAAGAAGAACAACAATAAGAGATTTAAGAAGCATAAACATCATATTTAACCACAAGACATCAGAAAGTTAGAAGATACACTTCCTATCTTACAGAGATCATCGCAACGGGATAATCAAAATTACAAAGAAAAGCATTCTAGGGATTCTCTTGCAACGAGGCCACAGGATCGCTATCATTTTCCTTAAACAGATGCAAACCATGGGAAACCACAATGTTGTTAAGTTCATTAACAGGATCTCCATCCTCAGCAACAACCTCGGAGCTTCTATTAGAGGCATCAATACATTCCATCTCCTTCGGCTCACCGCCAGAAAACTTGTCATCCACCTTCGCACCCCCATCACCACCTTTATCGCCTTCTGGCTCCTCGTTCAAACTTTCATCAATCACACCCAACTCCTGAGAATCAACGCCACCATCAGCCTTTTGCTCCATGCTAATACCTTCTTGACCTTTGGTCCCCAACCCACTGATAACATGATCATTCGCTGCTTGCGCATTCTCCGCTAGCTTCGCCTTTCGCAACTCAGACATTATAAGCTCAGCTTCGGTGGTCGAAATAAGATCTTTATCAGACTCAAGCACAGCATCTGGATCTTTCACACCGTCATGATAATAGGGTGGTTGAATACCCATACTCCTACACAAAAATCGGGCATGGTCACGACTAAACAAAGAGGTCCGATCTCCCTCCCCATCGATATATTCTTCCAAGGAAGAAATCTCAACATCCTTTTTATCGCACAAACTAAGAGCCTGATTCAGCTCCTCATCAAGCTTAAAAGCTCGTTCCCTCTGCACTTCAGCATCCAACTTAAAGCTATCTCGCTCGGACACAGCAAGTTTAAGGCTTTCCTTTAGATTATTCACTTCCTTCTTAAGGTTCTTCTTCTCTTGTTTCAAAAGTTGAATGTCTTTGCTACACTGAGCAACCTCCAGGCCTCGGGCATCAGCAAGATCAACCAAAAACTTTCCAAGACATTTTTGCTACAAGCAAGGAAAAGGAAAAAAAAAAAAAAACATCAATAAGCAACATGTCAAACGCGCGGACAAAACGAAAACAACAAATACACTTACAGCTTTAGCGAATGATTGATGATAAGCAGCAACAGAAGCAACAGAATTCTTATCCAAAGTACCAGAAAATACTTGGGCAAGAAACCCAGACACAGCAGGGTCCAAAGGATGCTTCCGAGGATCCATCGAATGCGCCCTCAAAAGACTAGAGAGATCATCAGAAGGAGGGTCCCGATTGACGTTCGGACCTGTAGCAGCTTGACTCTTGGAACCTAAGCTTGGCCGCTGAACGACGGAGTTAGGAATCGACGGAACACTCGCACCCGATGCGAAAACACCAAAAGTGGTACCAATGTTGGACCCATACTGATTCAAAATCACTTCTGGTTGGTCAAGATGAGAAGCTTCGCCGTCAAAAGAGGAACGTCCCTCCGAAGGTACCACAATTTGGGAATCCAACGTTCCTGGTACTCCTCGGCTAAGACTCCCCTCCTTGGGAGTCCTGTCATCTTCGGTCTTTTCGTCATCAGAGTTAATAATAAGTCTCCGATTTCGCCTTCGGGTAACAACTGTGGTTGTAGGACGACTGGCATCCGAGCCCTTCGTCTTCGTGGCCAAGGTCTTCCCCTTCTTCCGACTCGACTCACGAGGGGATACATTCGCAGTATCACCACCATCGACTAACTCATCATTCTGCTGACAAGCAGTCAATTTATCAGGCTCTAAACAGAGGCAAATATCCATACCTAACGCATAACTGAGGCAGGAAGTGTTTATCACCTGATTAATTCCCCCCTTCTCAGCAGGCGCCGACTTCAAAGATCTTTTTCTTTTCTTCTTCGGAGCATCACTTTCGTCCGAAGCTTCTTGGTTTTTCGCTTTCGCTTCATCTGCTTTCTGAAAACACAATTTGGGTGAGGATAAATCTCCAAAAAGGAAGGATTATACAAAGAAATTTCAAAATGCACCTTACCTTCTTTTTGGCTTGAGCAATCTTCACCCGAGATTTGGTACGCTCATCCTCGGAGAAGAAAATCCTATAGAAATCAACAACTGGGAGATGATGAAGAGCTTCAAACTTCGTACGCTCGATTTTCCTTTCCTCATCTTCGTAGCCATACAAGACAGGACCTTCGATAAGCATAGGTTTCGTGAACCACACCTCGTCGCTAGAATGGCGAAGAAGATTATTCTTTTTTGATCCCGAAAGATCCACATCGCCAAGAGGATTAGAAGAATTGGCTAT
>JAJJMA010145216.1:0-10040 GCA_023529015.1 Papaver nudicaule
TTTATTTTGAAAGTACATGGAATAATTAAGAATAATACTTCCTGATATATTTGGCATTCCATGCGTTTCCGAGTCCGAGGCCGTCTTTTTCGTCTATGAGCTTGTATGCCCCTTTTCCCGCTTTTTGCTTTATTGTGTACGGGCCCTCCCATATTGGCTCCAGCTTTCCCGCGTTTCCTTTTTGATAGGGAGGTATTTCGCGTAACACCAGCTCGCCAGGTTGAAATTCTCGCTCAATCACTTTTTTGTTGTAGCCTCGGGCAGCCCCCTCTTGATAGTTAATGATGTGCTGCCGAGCTTCCTCTCTTTCTTCTTCGAGGTCGTCCAACTTTGCATATATTAAGTCTGCCGATAGGTTCTGCTCCCACGCTTTATATTTGTCTGTTGGTATCATTATTTCTGTGGGTAGTACTGCCTCAGTCCCATATGTTAAGTGAAAGGGAGTCATTCCCGTTGCTCGCCTTTGTGAAGTTCTGAATGCCCATAATACATTGTGCAGATGTTCGCACCACTGCTTCTTGTGTGGCAACACGCGCTTTTTCAAGTTATCTCCAATGGTTTTGTTTGTTGCCTCGGCCTGCCCGTTACTTTGAGGATAGATTGGTGTCGAGGTCCCGAGTCTTACGTTGTATTGATTTAAGAGTTCTTTAACTTCGGAACTGAGGAATTCTTGGGCGTTATCCGAAACTATCTCCGCAGGAACTCCGAAACGACAGAATATATTTTCCCAGAAAAAGGTGAACACTTCTTTCCCCGTGTGGCTTCGCAGGGCTTTTGCTTCGATCCATTTTGAGAAGTAGTCGGTTGCAACTATGATATATCTTCGTTGCCCCGTTCCTGGAATAAATGGTCCAACAATGTCTACCCCCCATTTGGCGAACGGCCATGGGCTTAAGACTGAGTTTAGGTTTGTTGCTGGCGCGTGAATTCTCTTAGCAAATCTTTGGCAAGGATCACATTTTTGAGAGATGCTCTTTGCGTCGGAATGCATATATGGCCAGTAGTACCCTTGGGCCTTTGTTCGCTGTGCTAGTGCCCTTGCGCCACTGTGTGTACCAGCCTCACCACTATGCAACTCCTTCATCAGCGCGATTCCGTCCACTCGATGCACACACCTTAACAAAGGTCCCAAGAAGGACTGCCGATGTAAGACCCCGTCTATAAGTCGGTAGTTAGCAGATCTGCTGATTACTTTGTGTGCTTCCAGTGGATTGCTCGGTAGCTCTTTGTTTTCCAAATACTTTCTTATGGGAGCTCTCCAATCGTCATGAGCCTCTTGGACAGACATCACCAGTTCTCCTTCCTCGGTTGCTATTGATGATTGCTTCACTCTTCCGATTTCGATGGAGATGACGCTTTTATCCGTTACCTTGGAGGCTATGAACGCCAAAGCATCTGCGTGCCTATTGTTTTCCCTACAAATGTGTCGTATTTTGAGATGCGGAATTTTCGACATGAGCCGTCTTGCTAACTTTTTATACTTAGATAACAAATTATTAGACTGATAGCTCCCGTCTAGCTGTCGCACGACCAGTTGCGAGTCCGTTGTAATTCTTGCTTCCTGGATTTCCATGCTAATCATGCGCTTTAAGGTATGAATCAATGCTTCATATTCTGTTTCATTGTTTGTTGCTTCGAACTCCAGGCGAAGTGCGAAGACGGTGCGTTCTCCTTCGGGTGAAGTAAAGACTATGCCGATACCTCGGCCATCAATGTTTACCGATCCATCAATGAAAATTTCCCACCTCCGAGGATGATACTGTTCTAGCAAGTCTTCGGGACCATCTTCATCTTCTATTCCCAATATTGGTTCGTCTTCATAATCTTCCTCTATTGGAAACTCGGCTAAGAAGTCTGCAATGATCTGGGATTTTAACGCTGTTCTTATTTCATATTCCACGTCGTATTGCCCAATTTGAGCGTTCCACCTCGCGATTCTTCCTGCTGCTTGGAGATTTTTCAGAATGGATTCGATTGGTGTTTTTGTTAGCACGATTATTTTGTGGGCTTGAAAGTAAGTCCGAAGCTTTTGCGTTGCCACTACTAGCGCGAGGATTAGCTGCTCCAATTTGGTGTAATTCTTCTCGGCAGGAAAGAGAGTTCTACTGATGTAGTATACTGGTTTCTCTTCTTCCTTGGTTGTTACTAACACTGCACTAATGGCGTCCTTGCTCGCGGCTATGTATAGTTTCAAGTTCTCGTCCTTCTCTGGGCGCTGCAATGCCGGTAAGCTTGCTAGGTAAGTTTTGATTCCTTGAAAAGCGGCCTCCCGTTCATCTGTCCACGCGAATGGTTCACCCTTTTTCAGAATGCTAAAGAAGTCTTTACATCGATCCGAGGACCGTGCAATAAATCTGCTGAGAGCGGCCAATCTCCCATTTAAAGCTTGCACCTCTTTTATGGTTGCTGGCGAAGGCATTTCTCGGATTGCTTGCACCTTTAACGGATCTGCCTCGATGCCAGTTTTTGTGACTATGTACCCCAAGAATTTTCCAGAGGTTACTCCGAAGATGCACTTTGCTGGGTTGATTTTCATGCTGATCTGTCGCATTTTCTCCAGTATTTCCCGAAGGTCTTGTACATGGGTGCCGGCTTTTTTGCTTTTAACCAACATGTCATCTACGTAAGCTTCGACGGTCTTTTTTAACCAAGGACGAAAGATATTTTCCATGGCTTTCTGGTAAGTAGCACCAGCGTTCTTTAATCCGAATGGCATTCTGGTATAACAGTATAGTCCATTGGATGTTAGGAACGCCGTATGTTTTTGATCTTCCTCCGCCAACGGGATCTGGTTGTACCCAGAATAACCATCCATAAAGCTTAATAGTTCATGTCCGGCAGTTGCGTCGACCATTTGATCTATGCTGGGCAAGGGATGGGGATCCTTGGGACACGCCTTGTTTAAGTTACTGAAATCGATGCAGATACGCACTCCTTTGTTTTTCTTTGGTACGATGACCATGTTGGATATCCAATCTGCGTATTGTATTTTCTTGATAATTCCTGTTTCAATCATCTTATTTAGCTCTGATTCGACCGCCGTTTGGTATATATCCGCTAGCTTTCGAGGCCTTTGCTTGAATGGTCGCGCCGAAGGGTTGATATCTAAATGGTGACAAGCCAAACTGGGGTCTATTCCTGGCATCTCACTCATTTTCCAAGCGAAAACGTCAGAATATTCCTTCAACAAATCTTCCAATTCACTTCGCTGTTGTTTTGTCATTAACGTTCCAATTTTTACCATCTTCGGATCTTCACTAGTTCCGATATTTATCTCTTCGGTAGGCTCTGTGGGTGTGAAGTTCGGAGTGTCGTCATTCATGGCGCTGGGATCCTTCGGTGCTTCCTTCGTGATTTCCTTTTTTCCCTGCATTATTTGATTAATTTCTTCGCAAATCATCGCTTCCTTCTGCTGCTTATATCTTTTTCTTCGGTTACGTCTCGCGTTTTTTCTTTGGTCGACGTCTTTCTCGTGACACGCTTTGGATTCCCCATCTTCGCCTTTGATCTCACCGATGCCTTCTGGTGTTGGAAATCTGAGTTTTTGGTGTAATGTAGAAGGTACCCCTAAGATTTCGTGCAACCATGGTCGTCCCAGGATGGCACTGTATGGTGATTCTATGTCCAAGACGCAGAATGTTGTTTTCAGTTCCATTGAAGCCAAGTATATCGGCAGTGTGACGTCTCCCTTTGGTTTTGATGCCCTTCCATTGAATCCGTAGATCGTGTAGTCCGAGGGCATTAGGGGGGTGTTTGAGAAATATTCCCTGTATGTCATTCCGAATAACACATCTACGGAGCTTCCTGGGTCTACCAGAATTCGAGATATTGTTGCTTTGTTTATATTTACTGTTATCACCAGTGGATTACTGCTCGGGCCATCTTCGGGAAGGTCTGCTGCTGAATAAAGTATTGGTTTTAGTTGCCATGGTTCAAATTTTCTAGCTTCGGCGACAATCATTATTTCTTTCCCATCTTTATCTCTTTTGTGAATTCTTCCGCCAAAACTGCTACCTCTTGAGCTGACGCTTTCCCTTGTATGGATCATTGAGTTACAACTGGCGGCTTGTACTGGTTCTTCCCTTTGGGATTTGGTTTTGGCGACTTGCTTCGGAGATTCTTTGTGCGACTTCGGCGTCTGATCCGAATGAGAAGCCATTTTGTCGATGACCTGTCAAAAAACAAAAAACCCGTGAGGTCCAAGGCGGCTAGCGCAGTGTACTTTGTCGGCCATCTAAAACTACTCTATAACTGACTTTTCAGACGAGGCTGAATGTACTTTGTTGCTCTTTTTAGATACATCTTTAACCGTTTCTTTTGTTTTATAGCCTAAATTGTGCCTTTTCATTTTGTTCCCTTTGTGAAGTTTTATTTCCAATTATAGCAAGAAATTTGAAAACCCTAAAATGGATTTATACGTATATGATGAAATTTGAGGACTTCAAAATGGATTTTGGTGTATATTATAAAATTTAAAACCCTAAAAATGAATTTGGTGTATAAGATTTGAAATACCCTAAAATGGATTTTGGTGAATAACATGGGTTTTGAAACCCTAAAATGGATTTTGATGAACAACATGGGTTTTGAAACCCTAAAATGGATTTTAGAAAATAACATGAATATTTGAAAACCTTAAAATGGATTTTGATGAATAACATGGGTTTTGAAACCCTAAAATGGATTTTGGCAAATAACATAAATATTTGAAAACCTTAAAATGGATTTTAGATTCTGCACGAATTGGTTTTTCGCTTGGAGTTTTCTCTGCAGGAGTTTTAGTCCCTCGAAGATCTATTTTACCATACCGAAGCTAAAGACATTTTTAAATGGATATCTTTGCTATCTGATGCTGTGCTCTAAAGGCTCTTAAACACACTAAAACCTTTAAGGTCATTTAGATGTTTAAGAGGCAGGAGCTATTTTCATGAAAACAAACTTTCGAAAAATTTTTGAAGAAAATTGTGAAGACGAAAAAACAAAAAATTTGAAAATCTGAAAATTCACAGGCAAACCCTAAGTTGTTTTAATCAGTCCCTGTTTCTAGCGCCAAACTGTACGAGTAGAAAATCTGCATAAGTACTCAAGGTACCACATCCATCAGATCTACTCGCACATACAGTGTTTAATTGTGGTTTAGCAGTCCGAAGACATCAAGAACAGCATCGAGGATGCTATGAACAGTGATTTAGAACTAAGTAAAATAATCAAGACTAGATAAAGAAGACTTTCTATGTACTACTACTGCTGAGATTACATGAGAAAAACCCTAAGGAACCAGAGGAGATTACAAACCTAATCTCTCTCTTGCTACTTAGGCTCAACCAAACAAGAATCCAACCCTTACAATGTTTTCCAAGCTCGCCTTTTATAGGGCCGAGCTTGGGTGGTTTACAGCTAATAAAGACAAAAGACTCCATCGTGGTGGTGTCAGTTTCTGTCGAGTAAGGCGGTTTACGCTCCGAAGCTGGGTCCTGGGCTTCGGTCCTTCGTCGTAGTCCGGATCCCTTTCGCTCCGAATCTTTCCTTTGCGCGAAGGTTACTTCTCTTCCTTCTTCTGCCCGAAACATCGCTGCTATTTCTTCGGTGTGGTTTTCTCGACATGATTATACTTCTTGGATGCGAGACACGTGGTCCGAGGGGTTTTACCCCCTACAATTAGACTCAATAACATAAAGACCCAATATGGGTTTTCTGACAATGGTACTACTGCTCTCTTAGAATTGATGAAAGAGTTGCTTCCTGATGAGAACACATTGCCGTCTAAGTACCATGACATAAAGAAAATGATCCAAGAACTAGGTATGGATTATATAACATATGATGCATGTGTAAATGACTGCATTTTATATTGGAAAACTGAGTCGACATTGGTTAAGTGTCCGGTTTGTCAAGAACCTAGGTATAAGAAGGTTTTTAATGATGAGAGGAAACTTACACAAGTGGCTCAAAAGACTTTAAGGCATTTTCCGTTGATTGCGAGGCTGCAAAGGTTTTATAGTGTACCGTGGATAACAGAGGCATTTCTGTGGCATTTCAAAGCAAAGTCAGATATTAATGTGATGCGTCATCCAGTCGATTCTTCGGCTTGGCGATGCGCAGATAACTTTTCTCCTGATTTTGCCAAGGAACCAAGAAATGTCACACTTGGGATCTCAACCGACGGCTTCAACCCAAATGGATGTTTTGGTGCAAGTCACAGTTGTTGGCCGGTTATTCTGTGTCCGTACAACCTTCCTCCTTCGTTGTGTATGAAAAAAGAGTTCTCGATGTTATGTTTGTTAATATCTGGCCCAAAAGCACCAGGTAAAAGTTTACTTCCCTTCATTTCTTTGTTTATGCAAGTTCTCTGAAAATATATTCTGAATTTTTGCATGTTAACATGTATGTGTAGGTAAAGATATTGATGTTTATCTACAACCACTGGTAGATGAGCTCCTTGAGCTGTGGAATAAAGGTGTAATGACATACGACTCCTCCAGCAAGTCTGAGTTTCTTTTAAAAGCAAGACTTTTGTGGGCTATTCATGATTTTCCAGCTTTGGGTACGTTATCTGGATGTGTGACTCATGGTTATTATGGGTGTCCTACTTGTGGAGAAGGTACAGTTGCTGAATGGCTGCCTTTCAGTAAGAAGATATGTTATATGGGTCACCGGAGATGGCTGCCAGCGAAGCACAAATTTCGACTTGATAAATCAAATTTCAACGGATCGGTAGAGCATGGTGAAGCTCCATGGCCAATGACAGGAGAAGAAATTAAAGATAAGGTAGCAGATATCACAATTAAGAAGGGCAAGGGGAAACAACCAGCAGCAGATAAGAAACGTAAAAGGAAAGCGGCAGTGCAAGATGAAGATGTTGCAGATGATCACACCCTGTTTTCTCGCAGGTCTATTTTCTTCATGATTCAATGTATATACTTTAATTATATCTCAGAACTTATACGTATAAAACATACTTATTTATTTTGTTATTTTCTTGCAGGTCTATTCTATATGATTTGCCGTATTGGGCAGCACATGTGGTTCGACATCAAACAGATGTCATGCATACCGAGAAGAACATAACTGAGCATATTCTCAACACTCTGATGGGAAGTAGCAAGTCCAAAGATGGTCCTAATGCACGTAAATATATGGAAGCCATGGGGATTAAAAAGAAGATGTGGTTGGGTGCTGTTGATCCCAAGACTGGTAAAACAACTATTGAAGATGGAACTTTTGCGATGACGAAGAACGAGAAGATTCAATTTTGTACTACTCTGAAGAACTTAAGTGTGCCCACTGGTTTCTCTTCCAATCTTCGCAGCATCGTTAGCATTACTCCTCCCGAGCTCAAGAATTTCAAGTCTCACGATTACCACGTTGTGATGCAAAATTTGCTTCAAATCCTGGTTCATCTTGCGACTTCACTGCCTAAGTATCTACGAATTGCTCTTCTGCGTATAAGTATTTTTTTCAAAATTTTGTGCGCCAAGGTTATTAACAGAGAACATCTTGTAAAAGCTAAATCTAGTTTGGTGGAAGCAATGTGTGTATTGGAGAAACACTTTCCTCCGTCTTTTTTCGTTATTAGTATTCACTTGATGGTGCATCTGGCGGATGAAGCTTTAACATGCGGTCCTGTCAGATACAGGTGGATGTATCCGTTTGAGAGGTAAATGCCATCCTTTTCTCTTTTTAGTTTCTATTTTCTTTGATTTGGACTTGTACTGAACCCTTGGCTTACTGAGTTTTGTAGGTTAATGAAAACTTTCAAGAATTTGGTGCGTAACAGAAGGTACATTGATGGCTGCATTGCAAGAGGGTATACATTACGCGAAGCTAGCTTATACTGTATGGAGGACCTGTCAAAAGATGGTGACGGTACTCATAAACATAGTCGACAGGCCTTTTTGGATGACGACGATGAGTTTGCAGATGAGATGTCGTTGAGTAAAGGTAAAACAGTTACTTTAACTGATGTACAGTTTGAACAAGTGCGCAAATGGATTCTGTCCAAGTATGTGGGATTAGACGAATGGGAAAGGTATACTTCTTCATTACTTTTTCATGTTTAATGTTATGGCATTGTATACATTTTTGTAATTCTGAAAGCATTTAATGTTCTAACACAATGAGTTGGTGGATGTCATTGCAGGAAGTATGCTGCTTATGTTGACAGCTCCAAAGATGATACCGTAAAGAGATTTCATATATGGTTACGCGACGAGGTATAAGCTAAAAAGTTGTTTATAAAGTTATTTCAAATAGTTTAACCCAGTAAGTGATTAGCTGATTCACAAATCTTCTTTTTGCAGTTGCTGGCAGCCAAAAAAGAAAATTCAGTACTTTGGCGACTAGTGCAAGGACCCCAGTTCAAGGCTACGTCGTATAAGAAATACCAAGTGAACGGCTATATCTTCGCTCCAAAACGTTACGAGGAGGGAAAGGTATGTCAAAACAGTGGTGTGTGTATGAAGGCCTTTACAAAACAGAGAGCAAAATCCTCTGACCTAAACTACAAGGAAACAAAAATGACCTATTATGGAGTTGTTCGAGAGATTATTGAGTTGAATTATGTGGATTTTGAAGAAACGGTTTTTTATTGTGATTGGGTCAAAGTTGAAGATAGAAGTCATGGGTACAAAATTGATCCTAGCTCAAAGGTGATAAAGGTCAACTTGTCTAAGTTGAGAAGCAGAGATACATTGCACGACGAGCCATTTATTCTTGCCTCTGAAGCGTCGCAAGTGTTTTAAGCACCAGATGTTTCTGACATTGGATGGTCTGTGGTAATGCATTCTGCGCAAAGACTAACTACAGCAGTAGATGATTTTGAGGTTCCAACTGTTTACCAGTCAACTTTTACTGACAATGAGAATCTGGAAAATCTTATTGCTGTAGCTGAGGTAGCTTGAGGTAATGTCTCCTGCCTCTCTATTGTTTCCTTTCTGTTGTTTCCTTTTTCTGGTTTTTTTTGCAGTTACCTAACCTTCAATTTTTTAACTGTAGTTGGTAGAAGATTGACAAAGGAAATCCTATGGGAACGTACCTACTATCAGGCCGAAGAGTATACAGAACCAGGTACTGAAACTAGCTAGGTCTTATAGAACAAGAACACTAAGTAAACTTGAAATATTGTCTGAAACTAGCTAGGTTTCGTTATTATAAGTTCTGTTTTTTTGGCTAAGTGTAGCACCAAGTAAACTTGAAATATTGTCTAAGTATGGAATATTGTCTAAGTATGAAATATTGTCCAAGTATGAATGAAATTTTGGTATTGAATATCTTTGAATGAATGAAATTGATTCTATGAATGTATGATTCTGTGAATGTATGATTGGGGAATTGGGGAACTGTAGGTGCAGGGGAATGGGGGAATTGCAGGGGTATGATTGCCTGCAATTCCAGGGCTGGTAAACCAGGAAAATCTGCTTTTTTTTTTTTCTGTTAAAACTTTAGCAACGGTAATTTACCGTTTCTATTTTCAGGGAAAGTTGGTCTACGTTGACCTGGTCAAGGTTTAGCAACGGAGAAATTGCGTTGCTACAAAAAGAAAGTCGGTCTTCCTTGACCTGGTCAAGATTTAGCAACGGAAAAATTACGTTGCTAAAATATCCCCGGCAAAGGGAAGTCGGTCTTTGTTGACCTGGTCAAGGTTTAGAAACGGTAATATGGCCGTTGCGGGCTAAAATAAGAAACGGAAATCGGGCCGTTGCTGGAAAATATCCGAAACGGCGAACAAGCCGTTGCTTACTAAAATCAGAAACGGAAAATTGGCCGTTGCGGGAAAAATTAAGCAACGGAAAATAAGCCGTTGCGGGCAAAATCTAGCAACGGCGGAACTGCTCCGTTGCTAGTACCGTTGCTAACCTTGAGAAGCAACGGCAACATTACCGTTGCTAAAATTCGTCACACCATGAATCGCAACGGCCGGTCCCCGTTACTAACACTTTTCGCAACCCATGAGCACCGTTGCTACCGCCAAAATATGGTGTAGTGATTTCGACTCAATTTACCTTACGACCCAATATTCGCCTCGTGATCCATAATGTCCA
>JAJJMA010145228.1:0-10928 GCA_023529015.1 Papaver nudicaule
ATATTATAAGAAATCTCTGTAATACTTATCAAGCTACTCGCTCAGAACTAGGCCAAATGACCAACCAACGTGATGAGGCACTTCGCCGAGAGGAACTTGCTCTTGCTGCCAAGACAGAAGCCGAGACTGGCCATAAACGAGCTTCCTTTCTTTGGAAAGAGGAAAAATCTAGAGCTGATAAGCTGGCTACCCAAGTTATCAGCTTGAGCACAGAGAAGGAGACCGCCGAGTTTCAGATTCGACGCTGGAGGGATATGGCGGAGAGGCGAGAAAACTTGACGATCGAATTGTACAAGCAATGCTCCGACCAACAGCGCCGTATAGAACAAATGTTAGGTCCGTGTGCTAACGAAAACTTTGAGTACCATATGGCTCAGTTTACGGAAGCACGAGAGGGTATGCGAGAACATGTCCGCAACCTAGAAGGTAGCTTTTTATAGGGTTTATTTGTAACTTATCATGCTTATGCTTGTTTTCAGTCTCTTTACCATGTCGTTCTCTTTCTTTGCCTCAGCCACCATCCAGAAGCTAAGGAATGAAGCAGACCAGAATCAAGAGGTCATTAAAGGCTGCCACGAGCTGGAGACGAAAGTCCAGGATCTCTCTGATCAGCTCAAGGAGCATAAGCTTTGCCCCGGCAAGATAGAGGAGCTGTCCGAGAAGCTCAAAGAGCATGAATCCTGTGCTGGGCAACTCGCCGATCTGAACAAGCAACTTCTTGATCATGCCTCTTGTGCTGGCCAGATCCAAGATTTGGAGAGCGCCCGAGATGGTTTTCAGATTGAGCTCGCCGATGCCAAGGATGATGCTCAATATTGGGAGGAGCGCCACAGGAATGATGTTATCAAGGCTGCCTTCATCGGAGCTCAGGATTTTGCTTACAAATTCCTGCCTCAGCATAATTTGGAGATTCCCTCGGCGTACAAACGTCTCACTCCAGCTCAGCTCGCCGAGCAAGAGAAGACAACTGCCAAAGGCAAAGGGGTGCTGATTGCAGAAGAAAATGAAGAAGAGGCTGAGGAAGAAAATGAAGAAGAAGAAGAAGGGGAGCAGTGGTCTGAGGAGGAAAGCTCAGAGGAGGAAGCTGAAAATAAAATCCCTAAGGGACAAAATCTATCCCTTGGTGCTTTTGCTGAAAAGGTTGGATGGCAGGCTTCAGGATCGGCGACTGTTAATGCCGAGCAAAGTAAGGAGGTGATTGTTATTGTCGACGAGCAAAGCACGGGAAATCTTGGCGAGTCAAATGCTACTGGAACTGTTGAAAATGTTTGCCATCCTGATGATAGTGGGACAGGCGACATAGGTGCAGAGCTTCTCGGCGACCATGATCAGGACAAGCCTCTTACACCCAAGAGTCCTTTTCCAGATCCTAGGTGTTGAAGTAACTTTCCTTCTTCTTTTGGATGCTGTTGGCTGATAGATTATTGCTTCCTTTAGTTTTTGTGTTGTTCTTATTATCCTTGATTTTCTTGTAGTGAACCCTTTCCTTTAAATGTTATTTTGGTGGATTTTCTTGTAATGAACCCTTTTCTTGTTAACCTTGATATATGGATACTCGTTTTTATGTCTACTGACATCTGATTCCCATATGCAATTTTCCATGTGCATATTTGGAAGCATATTTGCTCATTTTCATCTTGTCTTGCAAGAGCTAACTTTCCAAGGAGTGAAGCCCTGGCCCTCGTTACCGCCAACAATATCTTATAAATTGAACTAACAATTTCCCAGAGCAACAGGGTAGAACCCAGCCGTAACCATTACTTGTGCCCGTCGGCGATCTAATATAAGTAGAATGGGTTGCCCTCATAGACTTCAATACACTCCGCCAGGAGTGATGCTATGGCTTAGACGGATTAGCACACCAGCGGAACCGCCGATGTGATGCTACAGCAAAAGGGGACCTTATTTCCTTACAAACACTTACAGATCAACAAGTAACACGGCTGGCCTTACAACTAGCCTGGGTCGGACTAACAGTTACGATAAGGGCTTTCACTCGATGGAAGTAAGTCTTCTGCATAAGAGATCTTGGCTCTTAGTTAATTTATCGATTTGGGCGCTTTGCCTTTAAAGATGGCGCTTGGCCTTAGTACCTGATCAGGGTTTTGTATGGCATTTTTTTGCCTTGGGCATTTTGCCTCTGCATTGGGCTTTTATAGCCAGCGACTGAGTTAGATTACTCAGTAAATGAAAGTGCAAATGACTCGATGATTTGTTAACGGGGTTCGGCGCATGATAGCAAACCTACATCCCCGGATCTTATTTGCTGCTATTTCATACAAGCTAATAAGACTTCTTGGGTATTATGCCCGCCCAAGACTTCGGATTTTACATGGTGTTCCTTAAGGATAGTACTTCTTGAGGAACCTGGCGTTCCAAGGATGTTCGAGTTGTACGCCATGCTCGTCGATTAGCACATACGCTCCTGGCCCAGCCACTCTTTTGACAACGTAAGGGCCGTCCCACACAGGCTCCAGCTTCCTGCACCCTTCTCGCTGAGAGGGAGGAACTTCTCGGAGTACCAGCTCGCCGGGTGAGTATTCTCTTGGAATTACTCGCTTGTTGTATTCTCTTGCTAGCCGCCGATGATAATTCTCCATGTGTGTAAGGGCGATCAGTCGCTGCTCTTCTAGGTCATCTAGCTTAGCTAGGATTAGATCTGTATTCAGATTCTTTTCCCATGCCTCATGCTTTGTAGTTGGCAAAATTACTTCAGATGGAAGCACTGCCTCAGCGCCAAAAGTGAGTAGGAAGGGAGATGCCCCAGTTGCTTCTCGAACCGTAGTTCTATATGACCACAAGACATTGTGCAAATGCTCACACCATGCCTTTTTATGCTTCTCCAATCTCTTCTTCAGTCCCATTCCAATAGTCTTATTGGTGGCTTCTGCTTGGCCATTACTCTGAGGGTATAAGGGAGTTGATTTTCCCAATTTGACACTGTAATGGGCGAGCAACTTTCTTATGTTGTCGCCGACCAGCTCTTTCCCATTATCGGTACATATTTCCGCCGGTACACCAAATCTGCAAAATATGTTCTCCCAGATGAATGTGAACACTTCTTGTCCTGTTTTCTTCCTGATAGCTTTAGCTTCACACCATTTGGTGAAATAATCTGTCGCCACAATGATGTATTTCCTCTGTCCAGAGCCTGTAGTTAGTGGGCCAATAATATCAATGCCCCATTTGGCGAAAGGCCAAGGGCTGAGCACTGAGTTTAAAGATGTTGCCGGCGCTTTAATTCTTCTTCCATACAGCTGGCATGGTTTGCATCGCTGAACATATTCCTTTGCATCATGATTCATCCAAGGCCAGTAGTATCCTTGCATTCTGACCTTCAAGGCTAGAGCTCTTTGGCCACCATGATTTCCACAATCTCCTTCATGAATCTCCTTCAATAATTTATTACCTTCGTCCCTTGATACACATCGCAGAAGTGGTCCAGAGAATGACCGGCGATATAAGATTCCATCTCGAAGTTCATAATTCGCCGAGCGACTGATGATCTGATGAGCCAAGATTTGATTTCCTGGCAAAGTTAAGTGGTCCAAGTAGTACCGTATCGGCGATCTCCAATCTGTTTCTGCTGATTCTTCGACACTTGTTGTTAATACTTCCCATTGCCTTGGTGCTGCTACTGATGGCTGCATTACCCTTTCAATAGCTATTGAAGGAACATCTGGGTTCGTCATCATTGAGGAGATAAACGCCAATGCATCGGCGTGCCTATTATCTTTCCTGCAGATGTGGCGAAACTTGATACCAGTAATCCTCTGGGCGTACTCCCTAGCAAGTTTCAGGTACTTCTGCATAGATGGGTCTGTTGTCTGGTATCGTCCAGATATCTGCCGAATCACCAGCTGAGAATCACTTGTCAATCTAACATTGCTAACTTTCATTTCTATGAGTATCCGCATTGCATGAATGACTGCTTCATACTCTGCCTCATTGTTAGTCGCCGGGAATTCTAATCTTAGCGAGTGTACAATCCTTGCTCCTTTTGGTGAGATAAGGACAATTCCAACTCCATTTCCTTCTTTATTTGAGGAACCATCTACATAGACCTCCCATCCCTCAGGGCTGCACTTCAATAAATCTGGTACTTCATGTTCTTGCTCATCCAAGGAGGATGGGATTTCTTCTATCTCTTCTTCTTCATCTATCGGGAAGTCGGCGAGGAAGTCTGCTATGACTTGAGACCGCTGAGCTGTACGTATTTCATATTGCACGCCGAACTGCTCAATTTGCTGGTTCCACTTGGCGATACGTCCCACTCGCTGAGAGCTGTGCAAGATAGATTCTATTGGAGTTTTTGTGAGAACCACAATGGGATGGGCATGAAAATATGGGCGTAGTCGCTGAGATGCAAAAACCAAAGCCAGGATTAGCTGTTCTATTTTGGTATAATTCTTCTCTGCTCCTTGTAGCGTTCGACTGATATAGTATATAGGTGTTTCTCCACCTTTGGTTCTCACAAGCACTGCACTTATGGCAAAAGGTGTTGCGGCGAGATACACTCTGAGTTCCTCGCCGTGCTCAGGTGGCTGAATTGCTGGGAGAGTAGCGAGATACTTTTTAATACCCTGAAATGCATCTTCATGTGCCTCAGTCCAGTTGAACTTTTCTCCTTTCTTCAACGTCTGGAAAAACAGCTTGCACTTATCGGAGAATCTGGAGATGAATCTGTTGAGGGACGCCAAAGTCCCATTGAGTCGCATAACATCTTTGACAGTAACCGGCGAGGGCATCTCTATGATTGCTTTAACCTTGGCTTGATCAGCTTCTACTCCCTTTTTGGTGACGACATATCCCAAGAACTTTCCTGAAGTCACGCCGAAAACGCATTTTGCTGGATTGATTTTGAGCTTAGTAACACGCATATGGTTAAATATTTCTCTTAGGTCTTCCACATGAGTTTGTTTCTTCTTACTCTTGACAAGCATGTCGTCGACATAGACTTTTATCGTCTTCCCAATCCATTTCTCAAACATTTTCTGTGCCATCTCTTGATAAGTAGCGCCAGCATTCTTCAATCCAAACGGCATCCGAGTATAACAAAATAATCCCTTAGTGGAGAAGAAAGCTGTATGCTTCTGATCTTCCTCTGCCAAAGGTATCTGGTTATATCCTGAATAACCATCCATAAACGACAGCAATTCATGACCTGATGTGGCATCCACAGTCTGGTCAATACTTGGCAATGGGAAACTATTCTTGGGACAAGCTCTGTTAAGGTCACTGAAATCAATGCAGATCCTTACTCCCTTGTTCTTCTTTGGCACCACAACCATGTTGGCTATCCACTGTGGATATTGCACTGGTCTTATTATACCAGACGCTCTCATTTTGTCAATTTCTGCCTCCACAGCCTCTTTATAAGCGGGGGCCAATTTCCTTATTCTTTGCCTGAATGGTCGGACCTTTGGATCAATATCGAGTTTGTGACATGCTATCGCCGGGTCAATTCCTGGCATCTCATTCATGCCCCAAGCAAAGACATCAACATACTCCTTGAGTAGCGCTTGTAATTTCGCCGACTCGTCTTCATTTAGTAGAGTACCAATTTTTACCATCTTTGGATCCTTATCATCGCCGATATTAATATCCTTTGTAGGTTCCACCGCCGTGAAATGTAGCTCTGGCTCTCCCATCGGCGATGGTTCCTTTAATTGCTATAAGGTTTTATCTCCAGGCTTCGCCGAGTCTTCTACTGAGTTGACTGAATGCACATACGTGGCTGGGTTGGCGATGAAGTCTAGAATTTCTTGCGACAATTTCGCTTCCTTGCCGAGCTTCTTTTTCTCTGCAATTTTCATTTTTCGATTTTCTCGCATCTGTATATCTGCCGAGTTGCACGCCTTGGCCACTGCTAAATCTCCTACATACTCGGCGAGTCCAAATGGTGTTGGGAATCTTAAGCGCTGATGATAAGTAGAAGGAACCCCTTTCAGACTGTGAAGCCATGGTCTTCCCAAAATTGCCGCATACGGCGAATCAACGTCCACAATACAAAAAGTAGTTTTCAAGAAATAATCATCACAGATTTTGACTTTAAATTCAATTTCTCCTTTAGGCTTAGAAGCAATGCCATTGAACCCATAAATGTTATAAGAAGACACCGTCGGCGAAGGGATTTTATTATCCTTTACCTTCATTGCCTCGAAGACATTATTAAATAAGATGTCCACAGAACTTCCCGGGTCAATGAGCACTTTGGGCAGCCTAAACCCCTCCACCTGAATGGTAAGAACCAAAGGATTGTTATGATTCCTTCCTTCTGGCGGAATTTCTTCGGCGGAGAACCCAACACATGCTTTCATCCATTCCTGCAACGGTTCTTGCTTAACGGCGACACTACAGATCTCATTTCCCATATTATCTCGCTTATGGACTCGAGACATGACATTATCATGAAATTCATCTCTAGTGATTTTTGAGTGTACAATGGAAAAACAATCCAACTCCATCAAATCTCGTTCAACCTTTACCTCGTACACATTTGGAGTGTGAACTGGAATGGCCTGAATTGGCTGGACCATGAGAGGAGGTGGCGGCGGCAATTCTAGAAAATCCTGAAATTTTCCCAGGCGGATGAATCGATGAACTTCTTGCTGTACGCCGGTGCAATTTTCAGTGGTATGGCCATGGAACTGATGGAACTGACAGAAGGAGTTAGTATTTGTTGGCGGGGCCTTTGGGTTTCCTCTGTTGTAAGGATAGCGGATATCATCCCTACAATTTGAACTTTCAATCTGACCGAATGCATCTGTATAAGAGACACGCAACTTAGGTAGAGTAGCATCTTGGAACGGCTGCTGGTTGCCTCTGCCAAATTTTCTGTTATCTCCGTTATATCTTCTCTCTCCATTCCAATTTCGCCGATTATCTCTTCCTCCTCGTCCGTAGTTTCCTCCCCTGTTTTCTTGCTTATCTCGCCCATCATAATTTTCTCGCTTCTGAGAATTCCAGTGCTGCTCGGCGGTTACCTGCTGCTGTCCTGCCTCGGATACTACTATCGCCGAAGAGGGGTTCTGTGCCGACTTCCTTTGTTCCGCCTTCAACCATTCTTTTTTGATTTCTTCTTGATCTTCCGGCGATAAGCTATTGATCGAGTGGATTTGTTTTGCTCTTTCCTTCTTTACTCGCAACTCCTCTTCTCTGATTTCTTCAAAACTTAACCATTCATCTTGCATCGCCCTCAAGGTCAGCAAATCTTGTGGCATGTTCCAAAACAACTTCTGATACAGCTGGTCGGTAGTCTCCATAGCGCTAAGAAATGATCTTATTTTCTCCTTTTCCGTAACTTCTGATCCTACCTCGCCGCTTGCTTTTCTCCATCTTGTAATAAAAACTTTATAAGTCTCCAAGGGTCTTCTCTTAACATTGAACAATCTTTCCACGCCAGGCCGGCCTCTATTATTTTGAATAAAAGCATGCAAGAATCTGCTTTCCAACTTCTCAAATGATTTGATTTTTCCTTCTTCTAGCCCATCAAACCAGGCTAGGGCTTCATCTTTCAGTGTAGCAGGGAAAGCCATACACATTATAGGATCCGATCCTACCCAAGCTGCCATATCTCGCTTGTAAGCTTTCGAGTGCTGTGTAGGATCTCCAGTTCCATCATAGAAAGAAGTAAACTTTGGGGGTGAATACTTAGGAGACACATGTCCAATCGTGAAAAGGTGTTTTTTGTGCTTCCAAGAGCGCGACTCTATATTTAGACTCCCTTGAAGACCCACTTAAAGCTTCTACTTTATCTTTTAACTGGCGCAAGTCCTTCTTCATCTCTTTATCTGCCTTATGTCGTCGCTTAGAGCTACTGCGGTCTTTATCCTTTCCAGGTAAATTTACCCTCCTGCCTCTTTCGTCATATTTCGCCGATGAATCTGAGATTTCAGGCGAGCTAGTGCCACTCTTTTCATGTCGGCGAGATGAATGAGTATGAGAATGAGACTCATGACGTGATGAATGAGTATGGGACCCATGTCGAGATGAATGAGTATGGCGAGTTGAATGCGATTGGGACCCCTGACCTTTGTTCTGTGCCGCCATCAGCTCTCTATGACTCTGAAGTACTGTCTCCATTTGCAACTGCATTTGCCTCTCGAACTGATTAGCCTGCCTGTTGTTGGCCTCAAGAATTTGCCTCAACAATGTTTCTGTAGTATTTGTGGATCCAGTATTATCTGCTATCACTACTGGGCGGGTTACAGTAGCTCCTGGTATTATCGCTGCTCCATTTATGCTTCCCGCCTGCGGAATTTCTACCGCCATAACTGGTTCTGCCACCACTGCTGGAACTTCTTCTGGCACCTGCGGTGTTTCGCCGACACCTTGTACCAACTGCTGCTGAACATTGGCTACCACTCTGTTTCCTGCGATTGCATTCTGAGCTGCTTCCCCAGCGTTCGATGTTTCTCCGATGGTGAATCTTCTTCCACCAATTTGCTCGGCGCGAGCATTTGCTTCTATTGCGCTACTGATTCTTGTTAACATGGGATTAGGCTCAGGCGACCTTTCTGCATTCTCAAAACGAGTGATATCCTCCATGTAAAGTTCTTCTTGGCGAGTCACTTGCTGGGTAGGCGGTCGGCGAGATGAGCTTGCCACATTAGGATCCACTGTCCCTGCTAGTTCCATTGCTCTGCTTCTAGTGTTGTGACCACTGGGGAGTGTCGCCGGTGTAAGAGGAATAGGGTGCCGAGGAGGCCTACCCGCCGGGGCTTTATCACTTCTTCCTCTAGGACCCATTCGCCGAGGTACTGTAAAAGAAGACAAACACACTTCCTGACAGTATTACTCTGTTAGTACTGTGGGTAAATGCCAAATAAGTTAGTTGGATTACTTTTCAGAATATTGATGAATGAAATACAAAAAAGGGTAACTTTGTATCACGTGACTGGCGGATAATGACCTAAGCATGACAAGAATTGCAAAACAACCTATGTGGCTATGATTTTGAAATCAAACTGATAGTACGGCCAATACCGCAAAAAACAGCTTAATAAAATTTTAAGATGTAATTTTCTTTATGAAACTGAAGTTCATACTAAGCATCGGAACTAACTCCCTTTTAGCCGGAAATATATATCTATATTTGAAAAACTCCGACCAAAATGACAATTTACACCTAAACGACTGGCTCTCCTACTGCTCGTGTGAGAAAAGTGAAATATGTGATGGAACTATCGCAACACACCGACCAATCTTCATGTATAAACACAAATCTACTTCTAAAGCATACCAAAAATGCCCCAATCTTTCCATTTTTAGCAAAGTTGCCCGGGAGAAATCATGAAAAACTCTTATACAGCGAATATAGCTGCTATAAATAGTATGATACTGTTACTAGGACATAACGGCGACCCCAAAACTCATACGCTATACTATATATAGAAATTGAAATCATATAGCAACATCTCAAATCATGAACCATAAGACATACCATGTTAAACAAAATAAGACAGGAATCATACAGTAATCATAATCTCCTTATATGGCAAGTAAAATGACTAACACACCTCCAGCGAGTACCAACACATGTGAATCATACCGTATATAGAAAGGAAGAAAAATAACAGTAAGCAGAATGTCTCTAAATGGATATAACAGAAAGATGGTGAACTAATCGGCGGTTATATCATACTATTTATAGAAACAAAAGAACATATGATACTTTCAACAGAGCAAGTATAAGAGAACAGATCAAAAAAATTTCACAAGTTCAAAACCTCTTCTAGCGCCAAAATGTAACTGTGTAAAATCCCAATGGTTAGATCTTACACAGTACACCCAAATATGATACTCCAACATACATACAATCATTCCCACAGCATACAACCATACTAATATCATGAGAAATGTAAAGGAGATAGAGTTAGAGATACTTGACAAGTTGATTTACTTGGTTCGCCCATAAGAAAGGACTACATCCAAGGATTCCACTATTATAAGTATGATTACAACACTCCATTACCTTGCTAATCTTTATGTTTTGTTCCTCAAGCAAGAACCCTAACTTTAGTCTTGGGCTGTAGAGAGCAAGTAGGATACTTTTCCTCTCTCCAGACCAATCCCAAATGTCTCCAACCCCTTTCTCTGTGGGTTAGTTGGCTATTTATAGACCTTATACATAGTGGTATACAGCTAATACAAACAAAGCTTGACTGACACTATTTGTCATGACTCGCCGACACATATACCTCGGCGAGCTCATTTCATACTTAGTAAACATAGACGAGAGAATCTTCCTGGAGATAAGATAACGACGCATCCTCCACTGAGTCAACCAGTCAACCTGACAATATATCCGTTCTGACTTCTCTTAAATGCTCACCTAACTATCACCTAATAATCACCTAACAATCACCTAACAATTGGCGACATATCTTTCATCTCGTTGGCACCTTACTCGCTGATTCTTTACTCGTTACTTCTCATATCGCTCGCTGAAGCTTTACTCGCTGATCCAGGACATCTCGGCTGCATCCTTTTTATACAACAGCCCATCTAAGATGCTTTTATATCGGATAGGTATTTTCTACCCTTACATTTTGCCTCTTTCATCTCCTAAGACTTTAGTCGCTGGGGATGAAATTTCTATACTCGCCGAAAATACCGCCCCACGTTCTCCACTAGCCTTTTTTTTACGCCACACGTCCGCTAGCATGCATCAGTTACTCCACGTGTCTTCCATGCGTGGCTTTACTTTACGACTGGTAACCGTTTTCGCCCATTACTTCCATTACTCCACTATAACGCATAACCGTTATCGCCGGTTACTCTTCCTTAAACCCATATAAATACTCGGCTCCACATCTGCTTCCTCTTTTTACGAATTTTTTCTCAAAACCCTAATCTTCCTGCTGCTGCGTTCAAAACCTTTCATCTTCTTCCTTTTTCTCACAGTCTTAGATTTCCTCTACTGC
>JAJJMA010145257.1:0-10282 GCA_023529015.1 Papaver nudicaule
TATAATGCTTTTAACAGATAGAGAAAACAAAATATTTTCTAACTACTAATGATACAACACTATCCTACATAGTTATGCACGAATCCTCTTAATACCTAAATATTACAAGGATGTGCAGTTCATGAAATGGACTAAGTGGTTTCACGCGTAGTTACGCGTTTTTCATCACTAGTGGTTCCAGAATCCACTAAAATGATTTCTTTTTCGTATGGCAGACTTTCATTGTTAACACCCTTCTTGTTTCGAGACAGTTGTTTCGAACATTCGAAATTCTTGTATGGAGTAGGATGTTAACCAGTCATCTCAGAGTTGCATTGAATACAACAGAAGTGATTTATTGAGATATTGGTTTGAGGCCTAACAGAATATAGCACATACTGACGTGGCAAGTAGTGAGGTGTAGCATAATGATTAATACTTTGAAAATTAGAAGCTCAATTCTTAAGTTTCTTACCTCATTGATTACCGTAAGCCACTGCTTTGTATTAGGATAATTTTGGTATTTTTCATGTTTATTTTTCGAAAAGTTCCATTTGTTCTTCCTTTTATCCAAAGTGATATCAGTATTGCTCTTGTTTTCCTTGTTGTCACCTTTGCTAGGACTTTCACCGGATGTCAGAGTTTCAACACTTGGTATAATAGGTTCTTCCTTAGGAATACAGAATTTTGTACTCAGAATCCTTATAAAGTCCTTGGCACAGGTTGCATCAAGATCTTGTATGTATAAGATATTGTCGAACAATTCCTTAACATACAGATTACAAGAGACGTTATCAGTTTGACCAAACACAAGGGATGTGTTGATTATTGACTGTAACTGACTGATATTGTCTGAGTCTTCTGAAACAAAGATCTTCAGAGTTTTGACAGATTCTTTTAGAGATTTATTTTTCGTGTTCAGTTCTTCAATAAGTTGATCCTTTACTCTAATGCTTTCCCTTAGACGTGTCAACTCGGATCTCAATCGCTTGTTTTCCGAGTTGATCATGTTTATGGGTTTTAAAAGTCCAGCCAATTTTTTCTCAGCCTCCTTTTCAGAATCAGAGTCAGATATGTCAGATCCGTAGTATGGGTTATTACCAAAAATAACATAACCACCATTAGGTGACATACTAGAATCTAGTTGTGAAGAAGTGGTTGCAACTAGTGCAGATCCAGAACAGGGATTAACAATATTTTGTGTCAAGTTGTCAAGAAATGAATCAGTGTTCTTAATCATGTTTTTCTTATAGGTTGGATCGAGCCAAACACAGATTGTTAGATCTTAAGGTGTTTGCCTGCTCTAATACCAATTGAAAAGACGAGGGTACCGAGTACACCACAAATATTTTACTTTAGTCCACCTATAAGTCAAACCTTGAACGGTTCCTGTAATCAAGAACTCAAGAACAAGATCTCTTTCATCAATACAAGATCCGAAAGGCTATTGCAACAACCAAGTACGATACTTTAATTATATATGACAAGTCAAATATAATGCGTAAATAAAGTAAAGTACACACAATAATTTTATTAACGAGGAAACTACAAACTCGTAGAAAAACCCCGGGACCTAGTCCAGTTTGAATACTCTTAAGAATTAAGCCGCCAACACACCTACTCTCAGACTTTGTACTAGCTAGTGTAGACAATATGACCCTAATACGACTATTAGTCACAAAGATTTCCCCTCATTATTCCTACGCCTCCAACCATAGCAAGGTGGTCACGCACATGTACTCCCCTACGCAAACAGACGTCATTTACTGTCTTACGCAAGAGTTGCCTCACAACCCGTCACGAGGACTATCGCTACCCGACCTCCAATCAGACGATTACAACCTTATGGACAACAACCAAATAGCGGCATGCCAAATCGCTAGATGATATCCTTGGTAACTAACAAATATTTCACCGAAGTTGTTTTACACCAAGAGTCAGCTGGAGCAAGTAAAATATGATATGACCGTGAAGAACAGTGTACCTGTAAGAAATAAATCCAATAACAACAATCTTGATTCCACTCAATATTTATAGTTTAGGCACACAAACCGAAAGCGGCTTGCTGACAAATCCAGGTTAATAGATAAAGAGTATGTTCTAATCACAACGATCTTGAGTGGCCTTATTGCAGAAGAGAAGGACCATAGAATAAACAAGATCGCAATGTTTAATAGACGTGATAGAATAGAACACAAGTACAATACAAAGAAGACTAGTAAACATAAGCTAGTTTCCCGTAAGAGGTACTTCTAGGCTTCTCGATCCCTAGAGAAGACTTTCTCGCAATTCTGAAAAGAAAAACGGCAAACACAAGGCTTACCTTTGAAAAATATATTTCAGTAAATTGGAACGGGGGGAGTATTTCATAAATGAAAAATATATTTCAATAAATGTTTGGCCAAGAACAATCAAAGCAAATAATACTCATAAGGTATATTTGGATCATTTAATTCGAAACATGGTGCTTACCAAATATGCTCCCTGGGAAAGAGCTCAATTCGAAAATGTGTCCTTTTGTTTCGAAAATCTACTTAAGGTATTATTACTTCCAAATGTCATCATCAGCTTTGATAATGTCGACATCACTTCCTAGGCTTTGCTGGACGGGCCAGAGCGATCCTAGGTGGAAGTGGGATCTGGTCCAACATGGCTCAACGTTCCGCATAAACGTATCATGGAAAATGAGGACAAGCCTTGTGTGTTAAGGTTAAGTGAACACGTAGGTTCAATGGACATTCCGAATCAACAAAAAGATATTATACCAATAAAGCACAGTGCATGATTCATCGAGTAATAGCAAAATGTTGAATCTCCTGAATTCTGGATTCCAATATAGATGATCACGTTAATGATATCTAAAAATTCAAATCAAAACATCAAATGATAAATCAAATGAATATTTGATCGAGTAGTATATCCATACGAAGATCTAATCACGTACAATATTGATCAGAAATCATGTGTCTACTAACGAGAGCGACAAACCATATTTCTGACTATGACTCAAACTAACTTAGTTGTACATTGAAGATGAATGAATTCAAACTTCAAACTTCAAACTAAGAAATTAAACTCATTAATTCGTTGAAGCACAAATCAAAATGATAGAGTTTGAACTTCGAAAATACATATCCTGAGATAACCATTTTTAGGTTTTGAAATCTACATATTGTTTGGCAGAAACCAAATTAAGGTTTCAGATTCTTAAGTTCATATATGACCAGAACCGAATTAAGGATCCCAAATCAAGTTTCCACATAGCGAAACCAAAGCTAGGTTTCGAACTCTAGATTATGTTTAACAAAACCTTGGTTAAGGTTTCGAAACAAGAAACACATATTAGTCTCGTCACAAATGTTTGGTGTCGAACTTAAAAGTCCATGTGGTCAAGAGACGTTTCAGCATTACACCTTTTTGTCCTTGACGCACAAGGTATATTTCCCGGTTCACATAAACCTTTAGGAAACCCCAGGGTCTTTTCGACCTTTTACAACTCACATGGTCAAGACACATTGGTCTCGATTCTCAAGTCACTGTTAGCCAGCAAACATTGTTTCGAACTCATGTTCTCTCATTGGTCACATTTTATTTAGACCGAATATCTCATGGATGCGAAAACCAGATTATGGTTTCGAAATCAAAGTTTAGTTTTACCAAAACCTACATTGAGGTTTCGAACTCTGAAAATCCATAAGATGAGATAATCAAGAATATGGTTACGAAATCTAAAAGTATGATATGGCGTACAGGATGTTCAAATATCAAGAATCAAATAAATGATTCAGAACTTCAGTAATCAGAGCCAAAACATGACGTAGTATTCGAACTCAGAACAACAGTATATCGAGTCTACACAACATAAGTGTGAGTCACGATCTCTCTTACATTTAGCTCGTACGAGTACTTGCTAATCAATTATACAGAGTCAGACTAGGTAAGTAGAGACACAATATTGTGATGGATTAAATCTCGTAATACCACCGAGACAACATCACAACTGCTATATCCAACTCGAAGGTTTTAGTAAAAACCTTATATTACTTAGAGACGGAGAAGAAAAGAAAGCTCTAAGTAATACGGAACGTCATAACTTCAACAACAATATTGCAAGCGATGAAGCAGAGTTATATCTTAAGACACACTAATCACAAGTGATCAAGTCATAACGTAAAGCTTCAGCAATGAGTTATGTTTTTGTCTTTTGTAGCACAAGTGTAAAAGATAATGGAATCGCGTTATGTTGATTCACTAACCTCTTGAATTATGAAACCGGATATCTTCGTTTGATCTTCAATCTTCTTCAACTCTTCAAATAGTGATTCTAAATCCTACAAAAATCTTCCACAACCTAAAGCTAACTTAATGATGACCTTACCTAATGTGTGTTGTTTAACGGTCGAGTTTTGATCATTAAAGTTGACAACTAAGCTTGACACACCAACACTTAGTGAGGTTGATCGAGCCATGCTCTAACAATCTCCCCCTTTCTCAATTTTAGTGACAAAAACTCTTTACATATATGAACGAGAAATTGAAAACCTAAGTTCTACGCTTCGAGTTCTTCTACTTAGCTTGACAGCACACCAATAGTACCTGCAAAATATGTCAGTCTGCAAACAAGATATGTACAAGTGAAAAACCATATGATAACCAATACACTTACTCCCCCTGAATGCAAGTTCGGATGTCTATCAAGTCCGACGTATTCTTATCAACTGTAGCACAACGCGAAAGTCTACAGTGCTAGTAACCATTAGTAACAACTAGTATTACTCCCCCTTAGTTAATGCTTTCATTAATTTTTCAATATACGCACATGCATTTTTTTCCCCATATGACACTGCTTACTGTCAAAGACCAAGCACTGAACGAGTCAAGCTATCAATATTTCTCCCCCTTTTTGTCAAAAAGAATTGACAAAGGGTCTCGTATCAAGAATGAGTAGAATCATTTTATAAGTTTTGATACACAGACTTTAAAGTTGTTCTAATTCTTACTCTTTGCACAGACAACATGTGGGACTAGCATATTAACCATGTAAGCTCGAGCGTACCTCTGTGGTTGTTTGAGCTTGATATGTTATAGTGATTTTTCAACAAGAGTTAAACGAACACATCAAGACTCAAATAAGAAGTTGAAGAATTCAAGAAATCAAGAAACATCTGGGTTGGATCTTTATTGTAATATTTTTTTGAATCCATATGTAATATATTGGTTTTGTCACTAAAATTGACAAAGGGGGAGATTGTTAAAGCATTGTCCGGTTTCTAGCCTGTTGTAATACACAATAGTCTGACCCCTCTGTAACTGACCACCTTTCTTTGCAAAGAAATATGCAGAAAAATTTACGTCCCTGTAAACATGCTTGAAGTGAATAGAGTGAATTTGACTGCATAAATCTTCATCAAAACTAAACAACCTTAACTTACAAGTGTTTTAAACTAGGTTTCTAGCCATTCTACAATTCAAAAGGTGTATTTGAAACTGGTTTGCTCAAAATCTATTTAAATTGCACAGTTGTATGAAGATGAAACATCCACTAATGCAACTGTAAATATGCATGAAACTTCATGGCTTTAACCATTTACATAATAATGTGATTTTTCCTTTTGCTATACACCGTTATGCCAATGATAATTTGGGTTTGTGTATTGAGCAACAATGCCAAACTTTTGAAGATGTTACATAAAAGATTCAAGATGTTATATTGGTCATCATATCTTTCACATTAGTCACCACCTCGTTTGAACCTTATGATTTTCATATCTCTATAATTGCCTTGTTAGGGCATTGCCCGGTCAAACCCACTGATGGTGTGTCAAACCAACAAAGTTAATACTCTTACTTCACTAAATATAAATTAAGCACAGTAGCAAGAATAAGTTCGTTCCACAGAGAGAGGTATGGTTTATCAGTTGTATTTGAAAACTTAAGAATAACCAAAGGGGGGGATGTTTGTTGTTTTAAAACTAAAGGTAAAATAAAATAAAAGCAAGTAAATAAGACGCAAAGAATGATTGAAAGTAATCAAGAGTGGAGAATATTGGTTAAGGGTTCATCTTAAATTGCTTAACATGCATATGAATAATTTATGCAGTGTCGACTAATTCTATCATCATCAAAAGCCCTAAAATACATCATCGCGAAAATATTCCGAAATTTCCTAATGTCATCACACACCATAACGATGAATGTGTGAATACTACGTAGAGAATAACTCGACACCATGAATAATCGAGTTCAACTCTCTAAGAGCACTAACTTTTGTGAAATAGGCTAATCAATGCAATGAACCACCATGAATGGCTCATTCAACAAAGGTTGTATCCTACATATGACTCTCGAAGCTATCACCACCTCAATAATCATATTGTGCTACTTATGAATAGGTTCTTCAACTATTTCGTATCTCCAAACCTAATTCTAGCAATAGATAATAACATAACCCAATTCAATTGGCCACTTGAATCAAAATATGTTCTCTCTTAGTGTAATACATCAATCATACACTCATACATAAAGTAGAATAAAATCGATAACGAATATGAATAAGTTTAACTCCATAATTAAGCAAATAACATGTCTTGCAATTTAAAGACTACATCCTCAACCAATAAAAAGAATTTAGCTATTCATGTTGTTTTTCAAAGCAAAAGAAAACATAATGAAAGTGCTAGAAATCATAAAAACTCCCTTATGCAAAGCTCCAATCTTTCTCCCAAGGTTCCACCTCGAAATCTGTGCCAAAACCCTAGCTTTTGCTTGCCTCGGGAAATGTGCCAGCAACCTTTCTCCAAACTCTGCGTAAAGTCCTCCTGGAACTCGCGTCCAGAACCTCCTTGAATGATCCGTGAACAGTCTTTGTGCGTGAAGTATATATAGACGTCTGAATTAGGTATGGAAACTGATTTGGACCTATATTAAGAAACTGGGCCTTTTTTAAGAAACTGGGCCTTTTTCCAGGAATTGGGCATGTTTTTAAGGTGCCCCTTAACTCTGCGTTGTGGTTGGGAATAACCCGGTGCTTTCAGTACTGTGGTGCCTCTGGACTGTGGTGCCTCTAGACTGTGTTTGGATGCGCTGAGTAGATTTTGTACGGTGCTCTAGTAATTCCAATCAGCTGCTTCAAATCCTTTGTCTGCCCCTTAGTAATTCTTTGTTTTGCGACACCATTGAGCTTGTATCCTTCTTGTGGTCAAAGACCACCAACTCCATATGACTCCAAGTTGTGAATTGAGTCGTTTTTGCTTCATTTTATTAAATGTGATTTCAAAATACCTGCAAAATAGAAAATGATTAAAATAAACAATATATGAGGCTTAAGTCAACTAAAGTGTATGATTCAGGTACTCTTGAATAGGTGTTTTGCACACCTATCACCCACCGGCGTTGGTATGTCAAGCTAGTTGTTAGTTTTAGGTGTCAAAACACAATTCTTGATTTAGTCTACTATAGTTTAGATTTCGGAATTGGGATATAGACGAAGTAGTAGAGACCTTGAAGACGAAGACTGCGTTTACAAAGAAGACATCAAATATTCTTCATCGACAAAAGGTTAGTAGGAGTTATGGCTTTCTATGGAATTTCTTCTATTCTACTTATTATATCTTTCGAAATAGTCGGCTGCTTTAGTAGAGTTATAGCGGTTGAGATTTGCACTCTTGTCTATATAACCATGAGTTATGTTAGTATGTGTTCCCACCATACTAAGGTTACAAGGTGCATGAGATAGATTCAATACATTTTCCGTAGCAATGGTTTGCTTGCAAATCACATGTAGGAATCTGGGTGAATCTAAAGGAGTACTCCAGAGAAGAGTCCATGGATTATAGCTCAGGGCGTCTCACACGTCTAAGTACTGGCCCATCCCAGAACCGGTTCGTGAACAAGGGCTCCGAAAATTTCTTCTGAGTCCCAAAACGTTGATTTGTAAATATACATGTATGTGAACCACAGATTCAATGCATTTGGCCGGAATTCAGACGGACGGTTCCCGAACCGTCTAAGTGAATATTCTGCGGGATTTTCACACAGGTTAAACAGCTAACTCCTTATCTCTTAGTTGGACTTGGTTTATCACGAAATATCTTCTATGGTCCATCTAACAAATCTCAATGAGCAATAAGATAAAGATGTTCTCATGGTCATTGGATTTCTATCTTGAAGTGGTTAAGAGCTAACAAACCACTTGGCAGATAAATGTTAAAAGAATTCCAATTGAGATTAACCTAGGGTTTCTTTGTGTGCAAGTCAAGTAACGAGCACGTTTTACACGAGTACTTGCTAACTTGTAGGTTAAGAAATGTGTTGCTTTATCTCAAAGCAACCTATCTTATTGAAATCTATAAATAGAGGATTAAAGAACGAAAACCACAAGCATCAAGCATACGTAAAATTTCTCTGTGGAATTGATCGTAAACTCTTTGCACTTCGATGTAAGCTTGTTGTGGTAGTCATCCTCTATTAGGTATCAGTTCCTCTGTGGGATTTACCCAACGACTATAAAGACTTCTCTTGAGAGTTGGGAAGCAAAGGTTGGCGATAACGTACCTTTGTGGTTGTTATCAGATTAACCTGTAACCTTGGTAACCTGATCACGTTCTTGTCTATTTTATGGTCCTTCTCTTCTGCAATAAGCCCATTCAAGAACTGATACTTTACATACAAGGTTGAAGGAAGCAACGTGCGGCTGCACTCGGTGTTGTAAGAACTAGTTAGCTCCAGTTGTGTAAGTTTCTTAAGTGATTCTTTTCACAGTTGAGGTAGAGACAAGTTGGGAATAGTTTACTTGTCAGTCCCCGCTTGTAAAGTAGATTTCCGTATGACCTGGAGCAATCCGAAGGAAGTCAACTTATGTATGTTAAACTGAAAAGGACAGTTCGAAACATACAGTCAGTAATTAAGGTTGCAAAGCCGGAGTCCCGGTTGATTGTTTGTGAAAAAGCAGGGGTACCGAAATACAACCAACTTTTCGTTTGGGCTCGCGAGACTTATGGTCAGATCTGGACGATCTCAAAAATCAATATCCAGATCTGTTAACCTGAGTTTGGATCACAAGGATCAGTCCAACGCAAGACAGGGTCTTGGTAAATCCAAGGGATGGATTGAGGACAACGATCAGGTTTATTAATAACGTACTTCTTGTGTTTGCTTTAATTATATAATCAGAGAATATAATGCGGAAAGTAAAGCACACAAGACACCAGAGATTTTTTTAACGAGGAAACTACAACTTGTAGAAAAACCTCGGGACCTCGTCCATACTGAACACCGCACATTACAAACTGACTATAAACACTAGCCTACTATAAGACTTCGGTCCGGGATGTAGCAGAGACCAATTCCAACCCTCCAAGCGAACTGGCTACTGTCGCACTCCTTACGTCTCTAAATCCCCCACAGATCCACACACACACTTGATTCGCCTAGCTGACGTTCTTTACAGGCCTAGGAGTTGCTTTAACCGCTGTTAAAGGCTTGTGTCAACAATTCCGGCTTTGCAACCTCAATTGTCAACGTATGTTTGAACTGTCCTCTATCAGTTTGACATACACAAAGTGACTTCCTTCGGATTGCTCCAGGTCATACGGAAATCTACTTACAAGCGGGGGCTGACAAGTAAACCAAGTAAACTATGCCCAACTTGTCTATACCTCAGTTGTACACGAAGAATCAATTAAGAAACTTATACAACTGGAGCTAACTAGGTCTTACAACACCGAGTGCAGCCGTGCGTTGCTTCCTTTCAAAACCCTGTGTGTAACGTATCAGTTCTTGAATGGCCTTATATCAGAAGAGAAGGACCTTAGAATAGACAAGAACATGATCAGGTTACCAAGGTTACAGGTTACTCCGATTTCAACCACTAAGGTCTCAATCTCCTACCTGTGCTTCCCAACTCTCAAGAGAAGTCTTTATAGTCGTAGGTAAATCCCGTGAGGAACTGCTACCTAATAGAGGATGACTATACCATAACAAGCATTCACCGAAGTGAAAAGAGTTTTACGATCACTTCCCAAAGGACCTTCACGTATGCTTGATGCTTGCGGTATTCTTCCTTAGACACCTCTATTTATAGCACTCAATAAGATAGGTTGCTTTGGAATTAAGCAACTAATTACTTGTCCCACAAGTTTAGGAAACCCTAACTTGCAAACCAAGTAAAAGAGATTTATCTCAATTAGAAATCATTAATCATTTATCTGCCAAGTGTTTTGTTAGCTAAAAAACACTTCAAGATAGAGATCCAACAAACCAGAGATAATCTTTATCTTATTGACACATTGAGAACCGTTAGATG
>JAJJMA010145259.1:0-14654 GCA_023529015.1 Papaver nudicaule
GTACAACCTTATTGGCTACAGAAATATATCATATGTTGTAGTGTCAATTTCCAATTGATTATCACATACACAATAGTCTGTTGTGTTGGTTTTTCCTCTCAACTCTACCTAAAACAACTCTTCATTATTCTATTCTTTCATTACCCATCAGATAAACCTCCCCCTCTTACCTACATTCTTTTCTCATGGAAACCGATCAAAAGATCAGTAGCTCTACCTCCTCTACAGCTCAAGATATTCAAGAAATCACTTCCCAAATGGCTGAAAAACTTGTTTTACCTCCATCTCTACCTTCTACCCCTACTGAGCCTGTTTATATTGATAAGACAGTTGTTCTTGCTGATAATGATACAAACTGGAAATGGTGTATGGTTGGTCATCTGTGTAGTGAAGTTCTTACCCCAACTCCTTCTATCAGAAAATCTATTGTTACTCAATGGCCTCTCCTTAGATTTCCTATTGTTACTAATTTCAGTGGTTTAAGGAACAAGGTGCTTATTCGCTTTCTTGTCGAAGCTGATTTTGTTAATGTGGATGAGAATAGACCTTGGTTTGCTTGTGGTCACCTTATAGTCCTCAGAGTGGTTCCTTCAACAGGTTGGCCATCTAATTATCCTGTTAACTTTAGAGAAGAAGTTATGTGGTTTATCTTGTGTAATTTTCCTAATGAAGTCACTGAGTTTGAAGATCTGGAGAAGCTTACTCTCAAAATGGGGAAACTGCTTAAAGCTCTAAATCATTATGGTAATCACCCTCTTAAGAAAAATGTTAAGGTCTGTATTTTGGTTGCTGTCTACAAGCCTCTTCCTACTGGGATTCCTTTCATCACTAAGGGTCGTATACTACCCTTCCTTATTGAGACTAGGTGTGTGGCAGTTCCAAGATTCTACTGTACCTCATGTCGTATACTATATCATAAGGAGAAGAATTGTTCCAGATTCACTAACAAGAAGAACATTACTATGGGCACTTCTAGTCAATCTTCTAGTAAAGTTGAGGTTGTTGTTGATAGAATGGACATTGGCATGCCTAGTACTTCTGTTCCATTGAATCATTTATGTTATTTCAGAGGGACTACCAGCACACATAACAACTTTTCCTCTCATCTGAATCCTAGCCTTAGTATCAGGAGAGCTTGATAAAGAATACAAACCCGGATATTGTGTTTCTTAGTGAGACTAAAATGAAGAATTGTGACGCTGCTAAAAAGATGAAAAATCTGGGATTCCCTTGTGCTTTTGAAGTCCCATGTGTTGGTTAGAGTGGGGGCTTAGTGGTTGCCTGGAAACAGAAGATTGGTTTGTCTATTATCTCATCTAGCTCTAGGGGTATCTATTGCATATCTAATGATATTATTCACTCCAAGTTATGCCATTTGAACTTTGTTTATGGTGAACCAGACCAAAACCTTAAGAGAGACTTCTGGAATAGTCAAATTAATAATCTTACATTCCCTGATGATGATCCTGTTTTCTTCTTTGGTGACTTTAATCTTTGCTTAGTCATGATGATAAGTGTGGTGGCTTAATTCCTGATGATGATGATTTTGTTAATCTAAAAAAATTCTGTGAAACATTCCATTTAATTGACTCTGGTTTTTCTGGTCCTAGATTTACTTGGTCCAACATGCAGGCTGATGAAAATATCATCCTTGAGAGACTTGATAATAGTCTCCTTAATCCCCTTGCTCTTGCTCTTTGTCCCAAATTCAGTGTTGTTAATTTTCCTAGGGATTCTTCTGATCACTGTCCTATGTTCATTGGCTTTAATTACTCTGAAATATGCATGCCAAAACCTTTTCACTTTATGGCTATGTGGGTCCTTGACCCTTCATGTAGAGATGCCATTGCTAATGCTTGGTCCATTGAGGCAAGTGGATCTCCTGCTAATATCCTAAGGATTAGGCTTGCTAGCACTAAGAAAGGTCTTAAAGATTGGAACAAACTCTCCTTTGGTAACATCAATAAAAACATAAAGGATACTAGAGATGCCCTTTCTGTAGCTCAGGAAAATAACCCTACTGACACCACTTTAATTAGTAGCTTACATCATAAACTTAACTTTTTCTATAAAGTGGAAGAAATTTTTTGGAAGGACAAATCTAGAGAAGTTTGGTTGGCAGAAGGGGATAGAAACACCCCCTATTTTCATAGGATTACTCTGTTCAACAGGAAAAAAAATTCTATTAATTGGATTAAAGATAATTTGGGCAAGATTATAACTGATAGAGAAGGGATAGGATTATCCTTTGAAAACTATTTAAAAAAATTGTATTCCTCTGCTCCCCAATCATTTCAGGATGAAATCTTACAGGATCTCCCTGTAAAGTTCACTAGTTCTGATAATGATTTGCTTAATATTCTTCTATCTGCTGAGGAAATAAAGGCTGCTGTTTTTCAGATGGGGGGGGGTGAAAGGCCCCTGGGCCAGATGGCTTTACTGGTCTCTTTACCAGAAGCATTGGGATATAGCTGGTCTTGACATAGTAAAGATGACCCAAACCTACTTTAGGACTGGTAACATTGCTAAATATCTCAACCATACTAATATTGCTTTGGTTCCAAAAATAGCATGTGCTGAGTTGGTGTCCCAATTTAGGCCTATAGGCCTATGTAATTTTGCTATAAAGTCTTGTTTAAAAATCTGGCAAATAGATTAAAACCTCTGATGGATAAACTTATCTCACCTAATCAGAGTGCTTTTGTCCCTAAGAGAAGCATTTCTGATAACATCCTCTTGGCCAATGAGGTGGTTTATTGTGTTAACCAATTCCAAGGCAAACATGGTCTGGCTGCTATTAAACTTGATATGTCTAAAGCTTATGATAAACTTGAATGGTCTTTTTTGGAAAACAATTTACTTAAAATGGGTCTTTGTTCTCAGTGGGTCAAATTAATATTGAACTGTTTATCTACTGTCTCTTATTATATTCTGCTTAATGGTGTCCCCACTGGTCTCATTAAACCTGAAAGGGGATTAAGGCAAGGAGATCCCTTATCTCCCTACCTTTATATCCTTTGTTCTGAAGCTCTGTCCTCCTATATTGACAAACTCACAAGAGATGGTGACATCTCTGGTGTTAAAGTCCATAAGAATGCCCCTGCTATTATTCACCTTTTGTTTGTTGATGATAGCCTCCTCTTTTCTAGAGTCTCTGCTATGGATTTCTCTCACATAAAAAGTTATCTCCACAAATATTGTCTGGCCTCTGGTCAGGAAATAAATTTTGATAAGTCTGGTATCCTCTTCAGTCCTGGTATCGATCCCTCCTATTGGAATCCAGAATAGAGGTCTGGGAGAAAAGTATCTGGGTACCCCTATAGAGTTTAAGAAATCTAAGATTGAAACCCATATGGGTATCCTAGAATCTATAGATAATAGGATTGGTTTCTGGACCAATAAACTCTTAGCTCAGGCTGCTGGACTTCCTTAGTTAAACATGTTGGGCAGGCCATCCCTCTTTATCAAATGGTTGCCTTTCTGATCCCCAAGGATTTATGTAGGAAAATGGACACTCATCTGGGAAAATACTGGTGGGGGGGAATCTCAGGATCCTAAGGATAGGAAACTTCACTACCTTGGCTGGGATGTTTTATGTTCCCCTAAGTCTGAATGAGGGATAGGTCTTAGGAAAGCTGAGCTCAATAATTTGGCTATGATTGCTAGGAATGCCTGGAAAATTGTAGAAAATCTTGATTCTCTTATTGCTTCTGTGCTTAAAGCTAAATATTATCCTTATACTTATTTCTTAAATGATACATGTCCTAAATCTTGTTCTTGGACCTGGAGATGTCTTTTTAATATCAAGGACTTAATCAAACCATTTATCTCCTGGATTGTTGGTGATGGCAAATTTATAAACCCTTGGTGTGATAAATGGATTCCTGGTTTAGGCTCTGCTAAACCAAATCCTTCTACCCCTGCTGATCCTTTTATGAAGGTGTCTTATTATTAATGAAGCTACCAGATCCTGGATTCCATCCAGGCTTTCCACCCATTTTGATGATGCTTCTATCCAGAAGATTGTCGCCATTCCCTTAAGCCGGTTATCCACTCCTGATATGAGGGCTTGGGAGCTTTCAAAGGAAGGCAGATTTAGCTCTAAATCTGCCTATCTGGGTCTCAGAGGTCTTAGACCAAGTCCGGATAGAAGACTTTGGAAGTCTATTTGGGGTATCAAGGTTGCTTATAGAGTACAATTGTTTCTCTGGAAAGCTTCTAGAAATTGTCTTCCTACTAGGATTAATGTTGACATTAAAATGCATATAGCCTGCACTAGTTGCCCTAGGTGTAATGGTCCTCCTGAAAATGTGATGCATTCTCTTGTAACTTTTCCTTTTGCTTCCTCTGTTTGGGCTAGTCCTCCTTTTAGTTTTTCTACTGTTGCTTATACTTATCTCAACCTGCATGACTGGCTTTATTTTCACCTAGGTAATCATGTTACTCCTGTTCATAGTGATCTTAAGCCTTTATTTGCTACCTTCCTCTGGTCTCTTTGGAGCAATAGAAATATCATAGTTAATGATCAGAAAGTTGAACCTAAAGGTGTTGTCATTGCTAGAGCTATGTATATGGCTACCTACAAACCCAACCCTGTCCCTTCTAGGTATGTGAATAATGTCATTAATGCTGTTAAATGGGAACCTCCCCCTCCTATATGGTTTAAAGGCAACACTGATGGTGCATTTGACCCCGTTTCTCTGGCTAATGGTGCGGGTTTTGTTATAAGGGACTCTTTGATAAAAATCATCTTTTGTGCAGCTATAAATTTTCAAGTCCTGTCTCCTGAAGAAGCTGAAGCTCGTGCTATATGGGCTCTTTTGAAGAAAGTTATGGAGCTGCAAATTACCCACCTCATTGTGGAAAGTGATGCTTTGATCCTAATCAACCAATTCTCTGCTGGAAAGTTTGATGGAAATCAAAGCACGGATGTTATTTAAAGACATTAAGCTTTTCTCTTCTTATTTTGTTGCCTGTAAGTTTAAGTATGTTCCTAGAGATTGTAACAATGTTGCTCATTCCCTTGCTAAATGGGCAAAAGAGAACAATCAGTCCATGTACTTTTCCAGACTTCCAGGTTGGCTAGTGCCGACTGTTGAGGCCGACCTTTAGCCCTTTGTGGCCTTTGCTTAGAAAAAAAAATGCAATATCTTCAATACACATTATTTTTATATAAAAGTATACATGCTTATATTTATTTATAAATATCGTTGATTTAATAACGTGTCTGTGCCTTGTTGGTTTTGACAACTTGCCGGGTCTGCATCCGCGCCGCGTCTTGTCCACGTCTCTACGTCTACCTCAGTGCAATCCAGAATCAAACTATCGTGAAAATACTAAACTACTCTCCCTCGATGACAACTCCTGTGGGGCAAAATAACATCCATATTTTAATGATTGTCCATGAGATATGGACCAAATAATTTCACTATGATGAAATTATCATCCACAAGTTTTGGTGGTCCAAAGGGTACCATCAAATTTGAGGTACTTGATATGGACTAGTCCATCCTAACACTTGATAATCAGATACCTTATCCGGCTAATCCAGTGTCCGGATGATCTTTTTTGAAAAAATAATCTCCATCCGGCCAATCTAGTGACCGGGTAGTGATGCGCGTCGTTTATACAACAAATTATTAAACTTCTTTCCACACAATTAACTGGTAATATAATGGCAAGGAGTTCGTTCCCACGAAGAGCAGGGAGATTTAGTTGTTGAAAGTCACCAAAAGGGGGGTTTTGTTTTAGGTTTTCAGAAAATAAAGCAAAAGAAAATATTAAAGATTTAATTCAAACAATTATGAGAAAAATGATCGAGGAATCCTTCTTCGTTACTAAACTGTCATCAAGTTATTGCACTCATCTATTCTTCGTTAGATCACAGATTATCAACAACCGTAGGTTAACAAGTACTCTCTGCTAACCCCAAAATTCCCGATTTCATTGAATAACAAGTACTCTCTGCTATCAGATTCTATTTGTCTAAGCCACCAAGAAGTACTCTCTCAGGGTGTAACTTAGTCAAACGCTTTAGGGTTTATGAATTTAGGTTGATCCAATTAGTTGGACTCGATACTCTTGGTCTACTTTCTAGTGTTGTTTTTACACGTGATTTCTCCACAGAATCCCTCTGCAAGATTTCACGTTTACTACTTGTGTGAGAATCACGATACAATTACTGATATCTTAATTCTCACTAGCTTTAGGCTAATTAACAAATTGAAATAGTTGGCCACCTAAAGAATCTATCAATCAAACATAAATACTCTTATAGTAAAAACAAGCGATAATCATGTGAAGAACTCAAAATAGATTAATGAAACAACTCAAATCATGTTTAGAACTTAGAATTCATTCTCAATCAAATAAGTACTTAGCTACTCATGATTTATGAGATTAAATCAGAGTAAATAATAAAAAGAATACAAACAAAGAGAAGCCTGAAGTTGCGACAAAATCCAGCTCCTAACACATGAATAGAACTCCTAAAATCTTCTGAAACTCAAATAAAACTTTTATCAAACAGGTTGTGGGCGTGAAAACGGTGTTGGGAAGGTATCTTCAATGGGTATTTGCACCTCTATTTATACGAATTCTTCCCTTCAATTTCGAATAGGATAACACATCACACAATTTTGAACATATACAAACTCTTAAACACGTCTCAATCTCCACCATTCATCCACAAATCGACGGCAAAGAGAGGCCCTTGGTGTTGTTTTTGTGGCTTGAAACTCTCAAAATCTTGCACAAAATCTTCAATTTCTCTGAATTCTCGCCTAAGACTTCAAATTAGACACAAACCAATCTTCTAAACCGCCTTGAATCTTCATAGACTCCATATTCCGTCAAAATTCATCCTCCAATTGATCGACATCAACTCTATCTTCTTTTTCCTATTTTGTAGTTCAAGTAAACTTGAACCTAAATCAATGCAACTTCTACCAATCATATCGATCTATTCCGGTAAAACTCGAGCTCTTAATCTTCTTTGTTCAAGTCTTTAACCAATGGCTGCAAGAACTGGTCGCGTCCCTACATAAAAGGATGAACTGGGTGGTCGTTGTCTGTTGGTTTTGAACTTGAAATCGAGCGGTTCAGATCACTTAAATACTGAATACCTTAAACTGAATCATAAAACGAACCGTGGCGCAGTGGTTCACCGCTCACTAACATAGCCTTAGGTCTGGAGTCCGAGTCTTTAAACTCAAGTTTTACTTCTTTTTCTGAATTCTGAACTAGCTTCTCTTTAACGTGTCTGGGGGTGCCTGTAGTGATTCCTTCGGCTGGTTGCCCCCTATCAGCACGGATGCCCTTATCTCCCACACATGGATGCTGATATCCGTAATCCCGGAGATGACTGTTTTGCCCTTTTCTTGTTTCAAGACTCCATCATATTGTTTTGCTCATAACTTCTTCGTCCGACCTTGGAATGACTTGATTCTTTCGCCGTTGGCTTCGTAATTCAATTCTCTTCAAGATAGAGCCAACGAAATATGTGTTTGGACGAGTAAAATTTGGTCTTTAATTTTCTTCTCTTGTTGTTCTTTGTTTCCTTGCTCTTTTAGCACTTTTAGCTCATTTTATTCCACATGATTCCAAAGTAGCTATAAAACGCAAACAACTCGTAAAATGTAACTAATACAACAAAAATATCAAAGAAAGCATAATCAATTAATACTTTTAGAGAGGTGTTTAAGACACCTATCAGGTAGGATATAAAAAAAATTATCCGACTTTCTTATGACCGGATATGAGTTATTTTGCTCTTTTGAAAAAGAAAAAAAAACATTCAACAACGGTCAAATTTTTTATTAAAAAAACCCTAGCCCGAGCCATTTTTCTTTTTCATGTTTCCTCTTCTATAACTTTTTTTAACCAAAATCTTCACTGTTCTTGACATTTTCTACCGAAATTGACAAGATGAGGGCACCTCATTATACTTTGGAAGAATATCTAGCACTTGTTTCACCGTATATTGATTTTGGAGGTAATGGTGTTATAGTTTGCAAAATCGTTTATTGGCTATCAAAAAGGAAAAGGAAACCCGTAATTTTGTTGTCTCATGGCAAGAATCACCGGAAGAAAGTTAGCGGTTGGTCACCGAAAGATTTGGTAAGGTTCTTCTTGTTTGCATTTAATTTGGTTTATAATACAATATCTAATCACATATATTTGTATACATAACTTTTGATTGTAGGCGCACTATGTTATGATTGAATGCACGAAACTTTACCAAAAACCAGTTCCCAATGAAGATACAAACTCTTCAAGTATGTCAAAGGTTTTGATTATACAAAATGTACTAACGAGGATGACGAAGGCATTCCCGTTGCACCTATTCCAACCAGTGAAGTCGATGGAGAAAATGAAGAAGGATAATGATTTGGAGAAAAAGAAAATGAAGACAATGATTATGAAGACAGTATCCATCAATTCTCCTTACAAACCAACACCTGTTTTCGTCATTGAAGATCAATAAAAGAAAAGGACCTGCAACATAAAACAAAATAAAGAACTTAAGAAAACCAAATATGCCACCGGTGAGAATTCGTCCTCCTCAGTCAATTCAATATTCTCTCAAAGTTCCGACAAAATCATCTCTTATCTCAAAGAAAAAGATGCAGAAAAATCTAATACCTCTCAACAAGAGAATGATATAACTGATCGTCGGCTCAAAGCGGGAGAAGCAAGACGAGTGCATGGTTAACTTGAGTACAATTCAAAGGGCATGGGTTAAAAAGCAGCAACAACTGTAGTTGCTGGGAATACCAAAAAACACACCCCACTAATACTAACGCAAGTAAGGAAGACAAAGTAAGTGATAAGTTATCTCTTATTGATACGAATGACCTTTCATACCCTATTTTGGAGGTAGAGGGTCTCTATTTATAAGGATCACTGAGGACAGACCCTTAAGTGATCCAATGTTACTTAGCTGGTTGGTAAAAGGTTTATGAACCATAGTTATCTGTTGTGCGCACTTGTCTACTTTACTCTGTTTGGGTTCGCGAATCACGTGCATGGTTTTTTATGCCGTAATTTTGGTGCACGAACCTTCTTATAACTCAAGGTGACATTTTTGCATGCTTAAACCACTTGTGGACTTAGGCTATTAATAAATTTAGACTTAGACCCGAGCAAGCTATTGGATTTTACTAAGCTCACAAACTTGCTTGAGCCCTAATTTAAGGTTGCTTAATTTTTAATCTAGATATCATCTGATGATCACTATAAATAGAGGAACTCTTGCAACAAACACTTTCAATCCTCTACACGCTCTTGTGTTCCTCGTTGCAAGGCTAGTAGCCCTCTTGAAACCTTTTTAGGTTACGACTATTGTAAAAACTTCACTCGGGGATTAGTGAAGCACATATCGGATTTCTTAATTCTTGATCCTGTATCTTGTGTTAATTAGTTTTATTGTTCTTGTCTATTCCAAAGGTCATTCTCTTCTTCTACAAATCCATTCAAAAATAGTCAATCATAGATCAAAAGTTGATATAATTTTTACGTAAACTTAAGTCCTAGAAGTTCCACAAATAATACGATCAAGACCTAGGGTTAAGATTGTTACTTTGTGAGGTATAATCAATCAAGTATCTCTATACGTATTGCAAACACTAGTAGAATCTGGGTCTTTTGCCACGCGACATATCTTGTAAAAGGCCACGCTAGCTATAACAGCCACGTGAAAAATTGCCTTTCGCGTGACCGTTCTTAAAAAACCACGCTCGCCCTTATCGCGTGACAAAGAATGTCACCTTCAAAAAAAAAGGCCACGCATTTCTTCTGGTCGTTATTCCTCGTGTCCGTTGCCAAATCAAAGGTCACGAGATCCCATTCTAACGTGTCTGTTTATGAGCTGGTAAACAGCCACGCCAACTTTGTCACGCCATGGAATGGCCACACGAGGTCGATAGGATTTAACGTGGCGTTTGATAGATATAAAACCACGTGAGATATCTTACTTTGGATGCGTGACAAGAATAATGGACTTTTGTGGACCGGGTCAGTTTCCCCAGTCCATAGGCTCTTTTACAAGATAGCCCATGCAACAGGGAGAAGTCCTACACGCGGACTTATGAAGGGTTGAACCAGCCTCAAGCCCATTGTTAGGCCCCCCACTCCATAAGCTCGTTTAATCTCACACCTTAAAATGATGGGCTTAAGTTAAGGATACAGCCCATGATAGAATTTTCTCAAGCCTAGTGACTAAATAGCACGTAATGGCGTATTGGTTAATGATGGTTTTTAGTGTATGATTTAAGCCCAGGGTAAGCCTTACTTAGTAATAACATCCCAATGCCTCTGTTCAACCCTAACAGCATGTAACCAAAAAAAAAAAAAAAACCTAACAACAATGGATGATTTGCATGAAAGCTTAACTACGGAGATTTTAGGCCGTCTTCCTACAACACAGAGTGTTTTTCACAGCAAATGCGTATGCTAAGAATGGAAGACAATCCTTGCAGGGAAAAAAACTGGTCTACTTTTCTCTGTCACGTCACAGTACTATGAGGGAGATAATGATATACAACTCTTTTACAGAGAACGAGTACGAGATGAAGACTACTCCACAATAGCGGTACACGAAAATCACCCGGTTATTGGAACTATGAAATTTACTTTACAACCAATAGTTGGATCCTGCAACGGTCTTGCGTGTTTCTATGTTTTTCACGACTGCATACAAGATCCTATACTACTTATGAATCCAGCAATAGGTGAGTACCTCCTCCTTCCAGAAAGAGAGTCGCGACCACTTATAAGGCCGTTAATTGCTTGCAAAGAGATAATAGGAGGTTTCGGCTATTGTGAACGTACTGGTGATTACAAAGTAATTAGAATTGACAATTTTGAGGGCTCTGTGGAGATATTCACTCTAGGCGACAGTAGGGGATGGAGGCTCATCACAGCAGTTCCGTACAGATTTTGTGAATCTGGATATTATGCAAATGGGTGTATTTTTTGGTTTGATCGTTCTGACCGCACTTATAGAATTAGATTAATATCTTTTGATTTGGATACTGAGAAATTCCAGATACATTCACCACCATATAATCAGGTCCCTGACGGGTTTTATTTGGATGATTACCCAGTTGTTGGGATGATGTTGTTCGGAAGTACTCTCTGCATTTACTGTCAGCATAATGACTTTTCCAACAACATCCTCAGGATTGATTTTTGGATCATTTGCAAGATGAATAAACATCCTGAGGTCACTTGGGAACGCGAGTTGAGCATTTTCTTGAAAGAGCCAGAAAATACATGGTCGTCATTTAGGCCATTAGCATTTGGAAGTAACAAGAACATCCTAATGTGGAACCGCCGAAATTTATCTTGTTACAATACATCCACTGGAACCTTGAAGGAAATCTGGGGGCCTTGTCCTTCCCAAACATGCATTAGAATTGTCCCTCACATGATGAGCCATGTCTCGTTGAAGGATTTTGGAGGACAATCTGGGGGGCTCAACAATACAAGTAATTTGAAGGGTTAATGCTGCTCATTAGGGAAATTATTCAAAAACAATATCATTTATTTATTTTTTTCCGTCCCTGATGCTATTATTTTCTTTCAGTGTTATAAAATGATACTAACAAAGTGATATAATAGCAGGGCTCTAAATCTTTTATTGAGTATAGTAGATGGGCCAGTCAGTTCAGTTAGTCTGACCCTTCTTTTCATCACTTTATATATAATATTTGAAATCAAATACCGATGGAAACCACACAACAGGGTTGTGGTGAGATTTGAGAGTATTTTTATTGATTTGACCCCATAAAGCACAAAACCTAACATCTAGAAAAAAAAATATATTCCTATTTAGAAATACTCTCTCCGTTCCAATTTAGTTTCTATATAGGGTTTTCCACAAATATTAATGAGTGGAGAGAGGTATGTGTTTTTTCCATCCATACCCTTGATAAAAGTCTTCAAACATATCTCTCTCCACTCCTTAATATTTGTGGAAAACCTTATTAAAAGAAAGCTTATATTTCCAAGATAAAATGGAAGGGTGTAGTTGGAAATTGTGGGAAAAAATATCAATTATGGCAAGTATTTTGGAACATAAAAATAACCCTAATATAGCATGTAAAGTGGAAAGGAGGGAGTATATAGGAAAGTGGGCACTCACATGCATTGGAATTGTCCCTCACATGATGAGCCATGTCTCGTTGAAGGATTTTGGAGGAATCTGGGGGGCTCAACAATACAAGTTATTTGAAGGGTTAATGCTGCTCATTAGGGAAATTATTCAAAAACAATATCATTTATTTATTTTTTTCCGTCCCTGATGCTATTATTTTCTTTCAGTGTTATAAAATGATACTAACAAAGTGATATAATAGCAGGCTCTAAATCCTGCTGAAGCTACATATATTAAAGTTCAGAGTTTCTTCTTTACAAAGAAGAGACGAGACTGCATATACAAAAGAACAGACTCAAAACCACAATTAGTTGTCTTGCTTACATAAGTGTTACTAGTTCTCCGCAGAGTATACCCAAAATACCCAAAAAGTTTCCCACATATGATGACAGTGTGTATGTATCCCAGAAAAAAAACCCAAGGGGATATCTATAGATCGGTATCATACTCATCATCGGATGTATAAGGCAATTCCATGCGCCGCCATACTTTATATTCGCCGTCGTAGTTCTTACCCAGGCCGATTGGAGTTAGGTTACTCGGGAAGGCAACTCGACCACCTTTGGCGCTTAGGCCATCTTTAACGCTAATCAGTACTTCCTGCGACAAGTGCAGCAACATTGGTTGTAACCCTCTTTTTGGGGGTCGGGTCTGGAGAAAACCAAACTGTCTTAGGACAAGGGCTGGGACATAGTAAGTTGGTTTCTTGAGAGATGGAAGCACAACATAGGAGTTTTCTTCTTTAGTAGACCAGATCAGGGGATCGAAATTCCAGTGCGGAATTCTCCAAACGATGAGCTTTGCACGAACTGATCCTCTCTTCCAATACCCAGCATTTATGGCAGTCAGAATGTTTCCAATTGCCCATCTCCTGACGTCTCTGACAGATATAACAGCATCCCCGCCGTAGCTATGCATGTAACGTTCATAAAAATTTGAAAGAGGACCAGGTTGCATGGGCTCGTCGAATTCCAGAAAATTCATGTGCTCCAGTGCCCATACCTGCGATAAATATTTAAATTGTAGCGGAAACAATACGACAACATTTGAGAATCAAAGATGGTAATAAAAAACTAAAACGTACCGCAAATAACGTTGGACAACTGAGATAACCCCTGCTTTGAAATTTATCCAGGGACACAAGCAGTTGTCCTAGAACAAGTGGTACAATGGACAGAACATTGAAGCTTGAATCAATATGGGCACAACTGCCAATGGACACATTCCACAACCATTGCTGAAGAGGAATTGTCCGGTAAAAGCCAGCACAAAAGCTCTACCCCTAACGATGGGATTAGGGTGATCACGCAAGTCCTCACAAATCCAACGCACATTTAATTCTGAGTCGTTGATCAGATCCATGGCTTCATCTTCAGATATACAGAGGAACTTGGCTAAGTCTCTGGGAACTATAAGGGGTTCAATAGGCGGTAGGACTATTTTATTCTTCAGTTTATGATCAAAGAAGAACAAAAATTCTTCAACGACTGGACAGAAATCACAATCATTGATTCGGAGCACCCGTATTTCTTTCCTCTAGAACCCTGCTAGGTAATTAGGAATAGATTCTGGAATCTCTATTTTGGCCAAATGAACTATCTTCTCAAGACCAAACTCCTTTACAATTTTCCAGTCCGAGAGTGGTAAATGCCATAGCCAGTCACAAACTAGCGTAGCCGCCATTGTGACCTACTGCAGGCAACAAATGCAAGACTATGAGGTTAATTTGCAGAATCCTGTGTAATGTACAGGGGATTTCACATTTATGTATGTGTCTGAATTAGTGACATGCAACTATGTCTGAATCAGAATTACGGCATGCTGATTAGTCCAAGGCTTTCAAATCTGATTGAATGCGACATGCAACTGATTAAAAGGCACAATATCCTTTTCGTATCTGTTACGCCATCCACCGCTATGTGAAAATGTAATCCACAGTTCCCAACTCTCCGTATCTATGATACATAGCAGAGTTTGCAAGATTCAATAGCACCAAAACTGTGTGGTGTTCAGTCAGGAATATTAATTGAAGTTCAAATGTCTCAATTCGAACAATGGATTTCTAAGAACTAACTGTGGGCGTTTCTGACATGCACCAAATTGGTACAATGCTTTCAGCTGCGATAAAAATCGTTTGCCACATGCAGCCAATTAAAAAGAGCAACATAAGATTCTTGCAGCTTCAGACTAGTAAAAAAAAAATCCATGAAATTGTGATGGTAAAATCATGAAACCATTTTTGGAAGCTTCTTAACAAAAGTGAAGTATCAAAAGCATGAAACCAAACAAAAATCGAAAGATATTCCGCCAGTTACCATACCAAGGAAAAAAAAGGCTAATAAAGTAGCAAATCCATACTACCATAACTAATTTAATCATCAAAAACCTTCAACTGTTTTTGCATTGCATGTATGTCTAATAGCTATTTGTGGCCTTATGAACAAATATGATGGCATAATATCAGTTAGAGTAGATGGATGAGGCAGTTTTTCTCACC
>JAJJMA010145259.1:54654-70075 GCA_023529015.1 Papaver nudicaule
CTCAAAGCACGTTCCAAGCAGTCACATCAACGCTTTATAGGTGTACAGAAGGCTAGGGGCACTCGTCACGGCTGGATTAGACAGCGATGTTAATAAACTTAATGGATAAGAATTAGGACATCAAGGACATCAAGGGATCCTCATAACCAAGATATACACCAACCAAAAGGTGTCAACACAGGATTGGAGAATGTAAGCGGTGTGCAGAAACCAACTGTCAGCAAAGACCATCAAACAACTGAAGAGACGAAGGGTAGCAAAGAGAAGTTACCTCCTACACTCGCTATAAATACTCCTTTTCACCATTGAGGGAGGGGTCGACGAAATTACAAAGGGAGATACTATAGCTAAGAAATCTTCTGGAATCAAGAGATCAGAATACTTAGTGCAAATCCCACACTGTATTGAATCGAGCTAGATAGAATCCGAAAGAACTTTATTGTGATCTAATGAATATGTTTAATAGATATGATGTGATTATAAGGAAATGAAATACTTTGTTGTGGATCCAACTTGCTCAGTTCGTTTTTAGCTTTATTTTCTGTCTTAGAGTTTCTAATGAGCTCATAAGATCGTTGTTCCATTCATTGGATACGAGGATGAGCGAGGATCCTCGTTAACACTTAGTATTAATCGTCATTAACCTTAAAAACCTTATGTAAGTATGATATGGGAAAATTAGTATCAACAGTTTGGCGCTAGAAACAGGGACCAGTGTCCTTGGGAAATTTCAGCAACGTGGTTTTCAGCACTTGTTTTGATTTGCTTGTCCTCACTCTATATTTTTTTTTGTTTTTTACAAAGACTTCCCAATTACATCTACGTTTTCTTGATGTGAAACCCAAGAATTTATACTGGAAGATTGGGTATAAATAAGCGGATAACTATCTCAGTAGTTCCCAGGCTAAAACGAATTTCCACCATTTAGGGTCTTTTGTGACCATTCTGGTGTTCCGTCGCCATTTTATTCATCTATGTTATCTTTCGGTCTTTTGCTTATTTATGCATTTTTATTCATTTTATTCATTTTACTCTACTTCACTTTTATTCCGTAGAAAGATGAAATAGAAGTCACGGTACAAAAAACTCAGACCTGAGAAGTAGGAAGCTAAAACGCTACCTACCTTTGAAGAACATCAGAATCCTCTTAACGGTCTTTACCCGAAGAACGCTTAAGAGAGCAAAGCTTGAAACAAGCAAAAATCTTGGCCAAACCAAATCTCCGTTGCATAAATCCCACCCCGTGCGGATTCGGCGGTCATACGACATACGACCATATATGCACTTGGGGAACGCCTACCTAGGCAAATCCGGCAACACTGGGCCCCAAGACACATCTAACTAGCTCTCGGGCGCAAAAAACGTATCTCTGACGACAAGCGCGAGCAGAGGTACAAAACAATTTTCTCTTTTATATGTTCCAGGTGGCGAAAAACGCCAAAAGCTCCAAAAGACGATAAAGCAGGGTAAAAGCTAGAGGATCGACGAGCCGACACTTTGGAGACTAGACCGGATTCCCACGGAGCACGAAGATAGTCAAACAACCGTAGGAAACACCAAAGAGGCGACATACTGCATCTAAAAGGAATCAACGCTGAGGATGATAAAGGGCGTGAGCGAAGTAGCGACGAATCAAAGAAAGCCGGAATATGCTCATCTACATGCGACGAACGAAGTAACCCAAGAGCGGCCGAAGCAGAAGCAAAGACGGAGAAATAAGCATGACCGGCACCAATGAAAAAATCATAAGTCAAATGTCAACTCTAGCATTGAAGCAACAGAACCAAGAAAGCATCCTGAGCATATTAAACTACGAAAGCGGGGAGACAGACGAAGATAATGAAGATAGCGCACGAAGTAGCGCGAAGGAGGGTCAAAAAGAAGAACGACGGAACGAGGAGCTGGAAACACGATGTTACAAGTACGATCTGAAACAAGCCACTCTACTGACAATGGAGTTAAGAACCAACTCACGCACTCAGGAAGGAGAACTGCGGATAATCCAGAGGAAGGACAGCGAAGGGGATCGCGGAGAACGTCAGGCCAGGACAAAAAAGCGCGTGGTTGAAAGCCATCAATTAGAGAAAAGACTCAGGCGGAGAACGACCCTAACAGACAGCAGAAGTGAGGAAAAATATCAAGAGATACAATATTCAGATCTAATACTACAACCGTCGGAGATACTGAGAATAGAAGGGGGCAGGAAAGACTTCACTTACCCAACCACCAGAGGAAAACAGAGAAAAGAAACGAGCAACCACAAAGATTACTGCGAATATCACCAAACAAGGGGGCACACCACTGATAATTGCAAACACCTTCGGAATACGATAGAAAGATACCTAGGTCGAGGAGAATTCAGCCAATACACCTCACCCACTCCGAAGCCCGAATAACAGCAGCAAAACGACGGCGGCTCACAAGAAAACAGCATAAGCGAAGTATACTTATCCAAACCAAGAAGCGAGGATGCAAGGGAAAGCCAGCAGGTACGGGTGAACAACGGGCCCTTGGTAGTCACCCTGCCTATCCACGGGATAAATACCGAGAAGGTGTTAGTCAACGAAGGAATCACCTATAATATTCTATTCTACAAATGGTTCCTACAGATGGGACTTCGTGACGAACAATTAGACTACCCAACAACGATCATCCACGATTCGTGTGGAACAATCATACCACCTAAGGGTGAGATCATATTGCAAGTGGACATAGGTCCAGTGACAACCTTCACAAAATTTTGCGTTATCAAAACAACATCACCATATCATGCAGTACTGGGGAAGAATTGGATTCAGGAGTTGGGAGGAGAAGTCTCAGCAATTCACCAGCAACTAAGATTCCCCACAATATATGGAGAAATGGAGATTCGGGGGGACCGAAGTAATGTTTGAAATATCGAAGAACACAGCAAAAAGTAGAAACGACCAAAGAACGAAACCAAGTAGAACTAAGTTTAGAAAAGAAAAAAAAATGTTTTACATCAGTTTCCCTATTCCTACGTCTACCACGAAGTCGGGCAGCTACAGTACCACAGTCTTCATCGAGACCATCCAGCAATTCTAAATCGATCACCGGAACATTAGCAGGAACAGCCGGAACAAAGTTAGCAGCAGCTACCACAGGATCTTCAACCGGCAGAACGGGAGCAAAATTGGCAGCAGTCTGTTCAGAATCATTGAACTCTTCTTATACTTCAACCTTCACAGGTATTTCATCATCAGAGACAGCAAGATCCTCTCCCATCATCAACAGAATTTCCTCACAATGACGACGAAGAAATGAACTTGTCTCAACCATGCGACAATCATACGGAGAACCACCATCTTCCCTCATTCTCTGTTCTCTTCTCCTTTCATCACTTTTTAGGAGATGATCAAAGAGACGAATCACCTTTTCAGGATTACTTTCCTTCCTAGAAGAACGACCACCTTCAAGATTTGCCTCCCTATCCATTATCATTCGAATATGTTCCCTCCTACTAATCTCTTCATAATTCATAGGCGCCTTTCCTCTGTCTGTCATCTCTCTATAAAATTCTTTCTCTCTTTCCTTTATACACTACTCAGAAACACTAGAAGACGATCGGTGAAGACTAGTTTTTTATAGTAGAACTCAGTCGCCATCCAACCACTTGCTTTAAATAAGGCGGACGTTACAATTTAGGAAATAGAACGACCACATTAGGGTTTCCTTGATTCTCGCACCCATTTAAAAACATCTCTCACTACCCGATAAAGCAGTTACAAACTTTTCAGATCTTCACCATTTATTATAACCGCCCACTACCACCACATACCACATAACCAGCAGTTAATGATTTACCGACCAGTTAACTTATATAATCTTTATCAAGCAAAGTCACAACACCCAGTCACAATTGTGAAAAAAGAAAACAACAAAGGAACGAAGAAACAACGAAGACACAGCAATAATCAAGGGATGAAGCACCGACGAAGATGGAATAATAACCAAGGGATGAATCACCAACGAAGACGCAGTTACAACCAAAGAAGGAAGAAACGATGAATACGCGGCTCCAACTTAGGGATGAAGCTCCAACGAAGACGCAAAAAAGGTCAAGGGATAAAACATTATTAAAGACAAAGATACATCTCAGATAGCACGGCACCACCAATGATAAAACCATGATGCACCCATAAGGAATCAGAATACAGTCGAGAAAAGGAGATCACGACAAGGATAAGAAGTGGAAACGATACCTCGGCAACCACAGCCAGACAAGGGGCAACAAATCTACCAGTACAGCGGGTGTGGCCGAGGACATACTCCGAAAACAAGCACAAATCAACTACGAGGAAGCCTACGTAACCAGCATAAGATACCCGAAGGATTGCACTAACTTACCACAAGGAGCATACAAATGGCGACGCCTACAACAGCACAAGATTCTACTCTGCAGGGAGGATCCTTGCCTCCCGGTAACTCTAGCAGATCGTCCCCGAAAAGCAAAGAGGGGCAAACACTACAACAACACCACTGAAGGACCCCAGAGACAAGCTTGGTCCACACAAGAAAAAACCAGTATAATGACAATACCGAAGGATCAAGAACTCGAGCAACATAAAGAAAGAAACAACCACCACTTAGCAACCAAGAAGACACAAAGGCGACGAAGATCCGCTCAGCAAGGAAAGATGATTAACTTCGGCAATAAAAACTCAGAAGCCTTACGCTTCCCAATGAAGGATGATACGAAACCAGAGAATGAACAAAAGCAGGATTGGAGAAACTATTTCAAAAAGCAACAGCGATGTAAGCGCAACAGAACAATTGCCAGCAGCCCGAGCGCAACAGAACAATTGCCATGACAGGAGCATACCTGCTGATCACAGGTCATCTCTAGGATCCTCATTAATATGTATGAGGCGAAATGTAAGAATCCCGATGATAGAGGTAACTCAAACGTCGCCTCTAGCGGGAAAATATTTTTCCCGGGTTAATGTCCTAAATCATCCGCTGGCCAAGGATGATTGAAAGATAATGTAGGGGCATAATCCGACGAGCCACGTGTCATCATCCTAGAAGAGAAGCAAGATAACACTCCATGAACGTGAAGCACAAAAGAGAGTCGAAGACTAAGTCTACGAACCATTGACCGCCAGTCGAGGAAATCGCTTCGATCCAATTATCCCTTAGAAGAAGAATGCGGAGCTCAGAACCAAAGCCTCATGTGAAGATCGAACCCGAGGAAGAAGTCCTTCGAAGAAGTAACCGACATACACTCTCCACTTGGAAGAAGATTAGAGCCGAAGTCACTTAATAACAAGAAGGCGAGATGCACCAAAGACTCTCTTTACTTAGTAGCTAAGGAAATGGCACTTATGTAATTATCTTGTGAATTTCCTCTATATAAAGGAAATATCTCTTAGGAGAGAGGGATCCTTCTTTTACTTTCTCTGTCTTCCTCCTTCTCCTCTACTCATCTTCTTCCCCATAAAAACTAGATCTAGAGCTCTTCTCTAATGGAGATTTATGTAATCAAACACCAAGAACATAATAAATTCGTGATGTAGGTTGCATTCATCGCACCGAACACGTTAAAAACATCATGTGTCCTCTACTTTACATTTTGCACCTTGCTTACTTGATTAGGGTTCATACTTGTGGTACAAAGATCTAATGGTTGTTGAGTATAAAGTACCTATGCAAATTTTATACTCACACAGTTTGGCGCTAGAAACATGGATGATTAAAACAACTTCGGTTTGCCTGTGCTTTGGAGGTCTGAAAATGAAGATCTACTAATTCCGGTAGCAGTTTCGGCGAGCTCAGTAACAGTTCCGGCGAGTTCAGTAACAAATCTAGCAGTTTCGGTAGGACATTGAGGGATCCAAGAGCGAATCTGATTTCAGAGGGTATTTCCGTCAAAGTACAACAACATTCAATCAACAAATATCATCCGAGCTCAGTTCTGGAGGAACCTTAGATAACAATCAAAATCAGAAGCATCAGTGTCGACAACAGGACAAATCTTCTTCTCATCTCTTAAATCTCGTCTTTAACTTTCAGACTTGGTAGTTTGCAAGCAAAATCACAATGAACTTTCATAAAAAGATAGGGTTTATTGGTTGAGCAAAAAAAAATTCGTTTTCCTTAAAAATCTTGATTTAACGTGAATTTTGTTACCAGATTTACAATCAGTGGGTTAAAAATCATCAAACGCATTCAAGCTTTTTGAGAAAACTTTGATTAAGACCTAATTTGGGAATCCTCTAATGAACAGAGGAAGATGAGTCATGTTCATAATTTTCAGATTTCATTCTATAAAAGTTAACTTTGATCCTGCTCGAGTATTCACCTCGTTTCTATTGTTTGCAGTAAAGTCGAAACGAAATCTCTCTTAAACTCGTACTACCGGCGATGGAAAGAACTCATCCAATATCTTGAATCGAAGTCAACAATTTTGGGGCCTGAGTTTCGTTGCCAGAATTCACAAGGAAGCTGCCTCGATCAGAATTAACTCAAGCTTATTTCATCAACAGCAAATATAGCAAAGCTGCTGCATCGAGGGCCAGAGCTTTAATTCGAATACAACAAACAACTTGCAAATTTTCTTCCAAAGGACATGTCGCAGATAGTAACACAGCAAATCATATCCCATTAGGAAAAACTTTCTTCAAATCACTTGATGGGAAAATGGGCATACATCAGCAAAACACGGCCAGGATACTCCACCAACCTTGTCTTCGATGACCCAACATCGATGACCTAACTTCACTTGGCGCACAAATAACCTCGGAGCAAATAATTTCTTCCAGCAGCAATCATCTTGGGAACTAGACAATAGCCTTCATCGAAGTACATATCACTCGATGATCAGCATGTATCAGTAGCAGGACTAAGAATTCACTCGTTGGGAACAACTCAAATCAGTCAAGGAAACAAATTGGAAAGCAAAATCTTTACTATCTCAAAGGAAGTCAGAAAATACCGAGGAGTCACAAAGAGCAGATTGAGGAAGAAAAATAAAGCAGAGAACAAATTATCTCTCGAGGCCAATATGTATCAGCAATCATCTTAGCATTCTCGGAGCAGTTTTGAGGAGTAATCTCGGAGTATTAAAGAACTTAACTTTGGGAAGAAGCACACGTACCTGAGTATGAAGGAGAAAACAGAACTCGTACAGTAGCAGAAATATGGCAGAATCAACTACGAGGAAAACCAGCTCGATAAAGAAACAATGTCGAAGCAAATTTTTATCAGGATTATTACCTAGGAGTAATGCATTGGAGCAGGCAATCTAACGACTCTTTATATTAATCAACGTACTGGCTCGATACACGGCAATTCAACGAGGCAGCAATAAAATGGAAAATCTCATCAACTGTAACTTCGAAGAATCTTGCATTCGATGTCTTAGTACCACAACTACAACAAGCTCGCAACCCAATCTCTCTTCGATGGCATCCCATCTTCTTCTCGACACACCTTCTACCTCGGCCTACCTTCTTATCGCTACCATCTCGGAGCAAGGAATCAACTTGATATAGCCAGCAAACTCACAAAGCACACCACAAAGTCATGGCAGCAAGGAAAACTTAGATGCCACCTTCGGTTACAACTTTGATGGCAAAAAGATGAAAACTCCCTCGATGGTAACTTCGAAGGCAACATCTGAGACAGTTTTGCTACAACTTCGAGATGACCACTTCGATATAACGTCGAGATAAAAGTCAAACTTGATAACCCAACCTCGATGCCAACTTCGATGGCAAACTGATGACAGTGTAAAGGAAGTTCGATGATCAAGCTTCGATGAAGGACTCATACTTCGATTGCAACTCGAAGACAATTTCAATGGCAACCAAATCCTCTTCTACAAACTTCGATCTCAGTTAACTACAGCTTAACTTCGATGATAATGATTACTCACCTTCGACGGGTATATCCAATCAACTGTGATGACTCACCTTCGACGACTTCGACAAACTACTTCGATCTCCAACTCGATGACAACATAAAATGACGGTGTTCTTGTGAGTTGACCCAAGAATGAAGGAAAAAGGAACAGTTCGAACGAAAGCTTTGGAGAAAATCTCACAATCACTCGAGGGCTAGACTCTGTGGGCATGCAAAGCATTTTCAGTTTAGGGCCAAAAGTCCATCTCGACAAGTAGGCATGAAAAGCATTTTTGGCGCAGTCACTTCGAAGAAACCTAAAATATCGATGCTATTGTCTTGGAGCAGCCTTGTCTGATATACACAACCTCGATGAATTGTTTCGAAGGCAAAGGAGATGTAAACCTCGATACTCTGTTTTGAAGGCAAAAGATATCAATGGAAAGTGCAAGCATGAGATAGATAGAGTTCGAGCTCACTTCGATGCCTTACCTCGATCACCAACTTCGACAACCTTAGCTCCATGGCAACTTCGACATGACACCTCGATGACAGTAGTAAGGCAATCCATTATGCTCGTTGGATGCAGGGAAGAAATTTTAACTAACACTTGCAATTCTTTTAACTTACTCGAAGCAGTATATACTTAGGATATATCCATAAGGGAATGCTTTATATTACTAGGTAGTAGGTACATTCACTGATAGTGGCACATATTTAAAAAAAAAAAGGGTTAGCCATTCGATATTTCATCTCTTCAAATTACAAATACCTTAAGTTTATATAATTAATTAATAATCTAGAAACTGCAGTTTTAATTATTTATCCTCATCCCGAATACAAACGCACTCCGAAGATTTTCAACCATCTCGATAGTAAAAGAAAATGATATTTAGATTGATAAATAAATATTTTTAATTAATTTTCTCACTTATTTTTTTTCAAAGATGCTATACTAACTTCCATAATAAGTTACAGGAGCATATAATTATCTCGACATACCGATGAAACAACGAGGCAAGAAACGCAAAAAACCGTTCGAAACCACTATGGGAGATTGTATTTCAAGCACAGTACCAACAAGGTGCAGCAAGGATAGCCTAGATCTTGACATCAATCGAACCCACTAAAGAACGGTCAGCTAGCAAATGGACTATGACATCACAATAAAGAACTACTTGGAGCAGCAAAATGATACCAACATTGGACTATCCAGCTAGCTGGTGCAAGGCAATTTCTTTGGAACAACTTCAATACCGAGTTACCAGAAAAAAGGGAGAATTTCTAACACTTCTCTTGCTATTAAAAAAAAAAATTGAATGATCATGCACCTTTCATGCTTAGAATATCGTTCAAATAAGTCATACATTAAGTTACGATACGATTATATACAAGATATGGAAAAACAAATCTACCTATCTCACTTGCATACTGAATTTCGAAAATGATATATATTCCGGTCATAGAACTTCTTATCTACAACATGCTAGATTCTATAACAGTCGATTGATTCGCCTCCTCCCACCTCGAGGGGCATCAATATCGAAGTTTTATTCATCGAAAGTTTCAAACTAAGATTATATCCTAAATTAGGAGTTCTACTTATATTAGTTTCTTTATATAAAATCGATCGAATCGCTTCCTTCCACATCGAGGGGCGTGAATATCGAAAAAGAATGTTAGTTTCGAATTAAGAGAAATAGTGCAATAATAAAGGTTTAGGCACGTTCCAAGTAAATGAGATCGAACCATCTCCTTCCACCTTGAAGGGATGGGGCATCGAATGATTATGTTTAAGATCGAACCATCTCTTTCTACCTCGAAAGAGTGGGGGTATCGAGTATGTTTATACAACATTGAGCAATATGCAACGATAATGAAGTTAAGAATTTTTGAGTCACCAATTAGCATTTTTAATGCCTTATATTTATTATAAGTTTCTTTCTCGATACACCATAGCATGTACGAAGTTATCACATTATGTATAAAGCATACTTGTCACATTATGACACATTCGAAATCTCCTTAGCTTTATGCAAATCTTCGATTTCGCACGCTATCATGTTATAAACAAATTATGCTTAACACAAACAGCTCGGCACGACCTCCAGATCCTCCTCGATGAGGCAAAGTCCTACCTGATTAGGCACATCTCCTAAGGCTTTGACGCCACGAAAACGAACAGGCCATGACGCCATATCTCCCCCAGTGCCTTGACGCAATGAAATTAAAGGCCATGACGCCAAGGCCCAGATGCCACAAATAAAAAGACCTCGAATAGGAGGCACAGAGATGATGTTCATATAAGACATAAGGGCCCTACGAGCTATATGACACAGTCTTCTACCCACAAGACACCCCGTTAGCGGTGGGTACTTTGCATCTAGGCTACATAAGCTAATGAAGCATTTGGACCCACTACCACACGACCATGAGGACCTCTCTTTATGAGGCGTCGAGGGGACGATAAATGGGATTAACATCTACCTTTAGAGGTGGATCGAACCCCGAGGCAGCTAATTAGCTTACATTCACGGGAATGGCAAGCGAGTTACGCAGCCGAGGGACCTCCTCCGAAAAATCAAATATAGCCTCGAGGAGGGGCAAGCGAGAAAATAAGAGTTGAACTCCAGGACGCGATAGGAGAATAGTACCATGTCTAAGGTCCAGTGATAGGTGTGCAAAACACCTATTCAAGAGTACCTAATCGATACACTTTAGTCGACTTAAGCCTCATATATTGTTTATTTTACTCGTTTTCTATTTTGCAGGTATTTTGAAATCATCTTTGATAAAATAAAGCAAAAACGACTCAATTCACAACTTGGAGTCATATGGAGTTGGTGGTCTTTGAACACAAGAAGGACACGAGCACAAAAGTGAGGAAATCAGACAATTACTAGAGCACCCGTACTAAGTTACTCAGGGCAGCCAACCGAGAGGAAGGGGCACCATCACAGTTTAGGGTACCGGGTTAGAACCAACCACGACACAGCGCTAAGGGGTGTTCATTAATTCAATAAAAGCCTGATAGAAATCGAGCTCTATTTTCAGATCTGGTAGCTGAAACAGAGGCAGAGCAGTGGAGTGGAGAGTATGGTTCAGAGGCAGAGTTCAGTTCGAGGAATTTCTCACTAGGGATTAGGACTGAGGACGATTTGAAAGCTACCAGGAAACAGTGTGGGTTGCTGACTTATTACACTAGAGATCGAGAATGAAGATGGAGGCATGTGTCTGAAGTTTGGAGTCCGGAGAGGGGAAAGAGCAGAGCTCTGGTGGAACAGAGAGATGGCCAATCGAAGAGAAGACGAAGCAGAATCAGGGAAGAACAACTCGAGTTCAAGGTGTTGAATCCAGAAATTGGTGAGTTCAGACGGGAATCGATTGAAGACAGGTTGGAATTCATTGAGATTGAATGTCACTGTTGATTTAGGGGGTCGAGTTCAGGACAAGACGAAGGGGAAAAGAAGATGAGGTTGTGGCTACTGATTGTCCGCCATTGCCGAAAACTCAATGAGAAATTTGAACAAAGAATGGGGACGTCACTACCGCTGATAATGACTGAAGACGATATTTGATGTGATGCTGAGTGATACAGAGCAATTAAAGGGTTTTACGTCATGAGTTCTTGTTGAGTTTCAGGAATGTAATTGAGGCTCATCTGTGGGATTTGGTTGACATCGGTTTCAGGCATCGGGTTTCTGTCCTGATGAAACGGAGAGGAAGAAGGCGAGCGTGTGATGCTCACATGTGCTGGGAGTTGGGCTCAGTTTGTTTCTGATTTTTGTCCCAGTGAGGTGATGATGGGTCAAGTTACACAATTGGGCTTCAGGAATTGGATTTGGTTTGAAATAGGAAATCAGAGTTTGGTTAGATCTTGTGTGCGTATAAAAGAAACAATTCAGGAGAACAATGTGATTACGCATCACGCAGAATTTTGGAGAAATCTCCTGGCACGTTTCCCGATACGGTGGAAAACAAGGGTTTTGGCACGGATTTCGAGGTGGAACCTTGGGAGAAAGATTGGAGCTTTGCATAAGGGAGTTTTTATGATTTCTAGCACTTTAATTATGTTTTCTTTTGCTTTGAAAAACAACATGACTAGCTAAATTTCTTTTTATTGGTTGAGGATGTAGTCTTTAAATTGCAAGACATGTTTTGATTAATTATGGAGTTGAACTTATTCTTTTCATCATCGATATTATTCTACTGTGTGGTTGAGTGTATGATTGATGTATTACACTAAGGTTGAATGTCTTTTGATTCAAGTGGCCAATTGAGTTAGATTATGTTTATACCTATTGCTAGTATTAGGTTTGGAGATACGAAATAGTTGAAGAACCTATTCATAAGTAGCACGATATGATTATTGAGGTGGTGATAGCTTCGAGAGTCATATGTAGGATATTACCTTTGTTGAATGAGCCATTCATGGTGGTTCATTGCATTGATTAGCCTATTTCACAAACTTAGTGCTCTTAGAGAGTTGAACTCGATTACTCATGGTGTCGAGTTATTCTCTACGTAGTATTCACACATTCATCGTTATGGTGTGTGATGACATTAGGAAATTTCGGAATATTTTCGCGATGATGTATTCTAGGGCTTTTGATGATGATAGAACTAGTTGATACTCCATATATTATTCATATGCATGTTAAGCAATTAAAGATGAACCCTTAACCAATATTCTCCACTCTTGATTACTTCAAATTATTCTTTGCGTCTATTTTCTTGCTTTTATTTTATTTTGCTTTTAGTTTAAAAACAACAACAATTCCCCCCCTTGGTTACTTTAGGATTCAAATATTGAAATAACAAACCATTACCTCTTCGTGGACGAACTTGTTCTTACCTATATACTATATTATTACATATTGTGAAGGTTTAGGACTTAAGTATATTTGTGCGGATTCAACACGCATCACATTTTGGCGCCGCTGCCGGGGAGGCAATAGCGTTTGTTATTTTATTTTTGGGTTCTATTTTATTATTTCTATACTCATATTTGAGTCTCTTGTTTCAGGTACTTATCTCTGGCACCAACACGTTGGGAATACGAACGTTGCGGTATCGTTACTCGCCGAGGGACAGTGCTACAAGAACCTCAAATCGAGGAGATTCCAGACGAACAAGTTCTGGATAACGAAGAAGCTATGGCTGACAAGTCACTAAGAGAATTAGCTTCCCACAAGCTCGATGAACAACGTTGGTGTATCCAAACATCATCTAAGTTTGAGATTAAACCAGGGTTGCTTAGAGAGCTTCCTAAATTTCACGGAATGGCCAATGAAGATCCATGCAATCACTTGCTGGAATTTCGTAACATTGTTTTGGCCATGCTTCCAAAATATGATAAAGATGAAGATGGAGCCATGCTGAAGGCTTTTCCATTTTCCTTGCAAGGTTCGGCGAAAGATTGGCTTTATTACTTGTCTCCAGGAAGTATTACAACTTGGAAAGCAATGAAACAACTTTTCTTAGAAAGGTATTTTCCTGCTTCTCGAGCTACTCAAATCAAGAGGGAGATATCATCCATTCGCCAGATGTCGGGTGAAACTTTGTTCGAAGTTTGGGAGCGATATAAGAGGTTGGTGGCGAGCTGTCCACACCATCAAATGAGTGACACTCAAATTCTTCAAAACTTCTACGAAGGTTTGCTTCCCCCTGACCGGAACCTCCTTGATGCTGCAAGTGGAGGGGCATTCATGAGCAAGACAGAAACAACGGCTAGAGAATTGATTGATAGCATGGCAGCGAACTCTCAACAATTTTACACCCGTTCTGATACACTTGTCAAGAAAGTAAATGAGGTAAGTGCATCTCCTGATCTTTATCAGAAAATGGATAATCTAACTGCTATGTTGCAACAGGTGGCAGTGGCGGTGATACCTCAACATTCAGCAATTCAAGAGGGCAACGAGCAAGTTAATGCTGTATTTCCAAATCAGCAGAGGCCGAGATATGATCCTTATTCTAACACTTATAATGCAGGATGGCGAGATCACCCCAATTTTAGCTATGTCAACAAGCAAGTTGAGGTTCAACAGCCTATTTACAACCGCCACAACGAGTACCAACAACAATTTCAGCCACCGCAACAACAACAAAACCAAGGTTCCAACATGGGGGATTTGCTGAAATCATTCATGCAAAGGACTGAGAATACGGTGAAAGAATTACAAACACAAGTGGGCTCTCTGGCAGCTGAGTTGAACCAATTGAAGTCACAGAATAGTGGGAAACTCCCTTCTCAACCTATCATCAATCCAAAAGAAACGGTGAATGCCGTGATGTTGAGAAGTGGTACACAAACTGTGCAACTGGAAGACAAGATCACCAAATCGAGTTCAGTTGAACCTGAAAAGGAATCAGAGACTCTTCCTGAAACTACTAAGGTATCTAAGAAAATTTCAAAACCTCCTGTTTCTACTTATGTTCCGCCTTTGCCTTTTCCTCGCAGGTTTGCTACTTCCAAAAAGACGGAACAAGAGACTGAGATTGTAGAAATTCTCAAGAAGATTCATCTGGAAATTCCATTTGTGGATGCTATCAAACAAATTCCTCATTTTGCGAAAGTGGTGAAGGATTTGTGTACCAAGAAGCGAAAACTCAAGGGTAATGAGGTAATGAGTGTGGGGGAGAATGCATCTGCTGTATTGCAAAAGAAACTCCCACCAAAATGCAAAGACCCAGGTAGTTTCGATATTCCAGTCGTTATTGGTAATACTAAATTTAGCAAAGCTATGTTAGATTTAGGGGCTTCAGTGAATGTTATGCCCGCATCCATATATGAATCTCTTAATTTAGGTCCATTAAAAGAAACAGGTGTTGTTTTACAATTGGCTGACCGTACTAATGTTTACCCTAGAGGTGTTGTTGAGAATGTGTATGTGCAGGTCAATCAATTGGTATTTCCAGCAGACTTCTGTGTGTTGGAAATGAGCGGAGACCCATCAGATTTATCCATCCCTTTGCTGTTGGGACGACCATTCATGAAGACGGCTAAAACCGTCATTGATGTTGATGAGGGAACGTTGACAATGAAATTTGACGGAGAAACAATACGTTTCAACATTTTCGAGACGATGAAACATCCTAGTGATGTTAACTCTTGTTTCTCCATCAATATGGTTAGTGATTCAGCTGAACGAATATTCAAGAAAAGAAGGCAAAAGAGTTCAGACAATTGCAAGAAAAAGGAAAAGGCGAATTCTGGTAACAAAATTTCTGAAAAACACTTTGGTGTTGGACAGAAAGTTCTTTTATATAAATCTCGCCTACATTTATTTCCTTGTAGAATGAAATCACATTGGATAGGACCTTTTGTTGTGCTAACTGTGTTTTCCAGTGGTGCAGTGAAAATTCGGAGTTTGTCAACGGGAAAAGAGTTTAAGGTGTATAACCATCGGTTAAAACCTTACTGTGAGAATGATATCCCTCTGGAGGAATCATAGAGACATTACATCAGGCTGATGACGTTAAAACAAGCGCTACATGGGAGGCAACCCATTGTTTGTATCTAATTTTGTTGTTTTGTTTGTTCTTTTCGCAGAGA
>JAJJMA010145262.1:2780-13454 GCA_023529015.1 Papaver nudicaule
AAATGACCTCAACGGTGAACGCGTACATATGTTGCACAAGGCATTCCCGAGAACGAGCAAGTCTGTATGAACGCGTTCATGAACACGTACATACGAGTTCAAAGTTTCTCCTGAACTCCAATTGACAGCTTTGTGAACGCGTATACATAAGCCATGGAAAACTTCCAACTTTCATATTATGGAGTTTTCGGTTCTGGAATGATAAATTCTTGGACTTGTCATTACTTAGCCCATGGAATTCAACTACTTAATCTACGCAATGTTTAAACATGTTTTGGACCAGAAGTTGCAAACCCTTCAATCAAGGTTGAGTCTTCTTTAACTATTGGCCTAGTCCAAAGTTAGAAGAAGATTGAGAATAGGTATTCAAGCTATTGACTTTTTAGTTCTGGAACTTGCTTGAGCCCTACTCAAGGTTGCTTAACTTTTAAGCAAAGCCTCCCTTGGTGATTACTATAAATAGATGACCTTCTGCAAGATACAATTTCAATCCTCTCAACATTTGGGTATCCTTGGATAAAGGTTAGTCGTCATCTCGAAGTCCTTTTGGACTACGACTATTGAAAGACTTCACTTGAGGACCGTGAAGCACAGGTCGGAAGTCAGATTCTTAATCCTGTATCTTGGGTTGATTGAATTCTTTCAATCTTATCACGACCAAGATATGATAAAAACTTCGTAAGGTAGATCTTGTATCATAAACCCTAGAAGTTCCGCAATGCAAATTCACGAACTAGGTTTCATATTAAGTTCGTCAAGCGTTAGGAGGTAAAACTGTTTAGGCTAGATCAATAAGCCCTATTCATTAAAACCGATTTCCATTAACCTTGACTTTAAGTCTAAAGGAAATCACAATCGTATTCTTATTTAATTATTTGGATACTTTTAGGCGTCCTGTTAGAGGCATGGTAGCGCTAGTCTTCACGAAGGGAAGTGTAGCAACTCCTAGGCCTTTAAAGGACGTCAGCTAGGGGAATCAAGTACCTAGGTTTCTGCGGGAGCCAAGAGACGTAGGAGCATATTGGTAGCTGAATTGCTTGTAGGGTTAATTCAGTCTCGATACATTCCAGTCCGAAGTCTGAGAGTAGGCTAGCGTCTGTATTCCGTTAATACTGAGGGTGTTCACATCTGGACGTGGTCCCGGGGATTTTCTGCTGGTTTACAGTTTCCTCGTCAACAAAATTCTGGTGTCTTGCACTACTTTTCCCTTCCGCATTATATTGTCTCTGATCTATATAATTGAAGTAATTGCAAGTTTGTTGATTCATAACCTTTGAGTGAATCCATCTCTCTTGAGATCTACGTGAACTACGTTCTTGTTAGGGTTCGGTTCTCTGAACTATACTCAGATTGTTATTTGAATATTGATTTGTGAGATCGTTCAAAAACCATAATCAACTAGGTTCACGAATTCAAAAGTTGGTGGTATATCTCGGTATCCCCTCCTTTTCAGTTGGTATCGGAGCCGACAAAAACCTTGTAAGACGTAAATGTATGTGTTTCACATTTTCGTGAACTATGAAAACACATCCTGCGAATGCTCATGTTCCACCAGTCTTTGATGGCACAAACTATATATGGTGGAAATCTGCTATGCGATCGTTTCTACAATCTCGAGACTTTGACAATTGGGTCTACGTGATTGATGGATACACACCACCTACTCTTGTTGAAGGAGAAGGTGATGCTGATGTCAGTCGCAATAAGAAACCTAGCAAGTATGATGAAAACAACAGGGCAAAAGCAAAAGTAGAAGCTGATGCGCTTAATGCCATCATTCACACCATAACTCCCGATCTGCATCATCATGTGGAAACATGTAAATATGCTAAAGATGCTTGGGATATTTTGAAAACTGCGGAGTAAGAAGCCAGACTTCAAAATCTTATGACTGACTGGGAAAATCTCCGAATGTCTGATGAAAACACCTTTACAGAATTCGAACACAAACTCTCTGAAATCGTCAACGCCTCTCTATCATTAGGGAAAACCATCGAAGAAAGAGATATTGTGCGAAAAATTATATGGTCACTTCCTCCCAGATATGATTCAAAAAAACATGCCGTCCAAGAAAAGAACGAATATGACATATCAAGAGGTGATTTGGTTTCTAAACTGAAAATCTTTGATTATGAGCATCAAAGTAAGGTCATATCCCTAAAGGCTCAAACTCATGAGACACCTCTTGATAAAAATCCTAATTCTGAGATGATGAGGAGGAACTTAAGTCTATACTTTCACTCCTCTCTCAAAGAATAATGTTGAGAAAGAAAAGGAACTCACGTACCCTCTCTTCTCCCAACAAAAAACAGAATTGGAAAAATACAGAAGATTTACCACAGTGCTTCAAATGTCTAGGTTATGGTCATATCTCTCCAGATTGTCCTAACAAAGATTATTGTGATAAACTGAAAGCCTTCAATGCAACTCTTGACTGTCCAGAAGAAGAGAATTTGGGGTTTTCTCCTTTTCATAAGGATTTGTGTATGCATTCAACTTGCTTATCTCTGAGTGCTCAGCATGATAATATCTATCAAGATAAGCAAAACGGTCTTTTGACAGAAAAGCTCATTCTGCTTCAAAAAGATCTTGAAAAAGAACGACTTGAACATAAAGCAGACAAGGAACATTTCATGCTTGAATTGTCAAACCTTGAGTCTCGTATTCAGAACTTTGAAAGACACTCTCTTTCTAATATAATGTGTCTTCATAACATCGAAACTCAACAGTTGAAAGAAGATAACCTAATACTCAGGAACAGATTAGACAGTTTGTCTACTTCGAAAGAAGCTTTTATTGAGAGTGAAAAAGTGAAAAATTGTAGAACTTCATTAAAGAAGTTGTCTCACAGGAGACCTCCTCGTGATCTTGTATCTCGACCTACAATTATTGCTTCTGTTAAAAAGCCATCCTCACCTAAGACTGTAAAGAAATCGGTTGAGAAAAGGCATGTCAAACAGATCATTGAAGATAATAAGCCTATCAATTCTTGTTTTCAGAAAAATATTAACAAGTCTCTTTCAAATCGCAGTAAAATTATTCATTCGATGGAGACGAATCTATCAGACATGATTCTAAAGACTTATCATCCAGGTATGTCTTCTACTAGCAGTTCGTGGACCTCATCTAAAAGAAAGAAGATAAATTCACGAGGTCCTATAGACCGGACCATGTTGTCCCCTTCTCAATAAGAGACACGACTCTCGCTATTGGTAATCCTTGTAGCGAGAAAAGGTCTAAAATAGGATTCTGTATGAAAAGTTTTTTTTTAAGATCGTGCATAAACAAATATTTACCTATTATTTAATAAGACAATAATCTATCATCACTTATAATTGTTGAGCAATGATATCCAAAAGAGATGTGTCCACGCTCAAAGGATTATGTGATCTTTTGTCCTGATGGTTTATGATCACCAATGTTTTCATCATAATTGTGTTACAGCACCTATCTTACGCCTCCTGAATTGCAGTGAGCCGAAACAAAATTTGTAATCAAACGGTGCTATCACATCACAATAAAGAGTCCAAAATTTAATGACTCGATGTGGATGTCAACTTTTTTTGTGCTACTTCTAGAATTCTCCCTGCCTCTGGCTCCTAAGGCAAGAGTCGAGAACAGGATCCATGGGAATTACTATGAGCAATGTTGACATTTTTACACTTATAAATCGGGTAAAAAATTGTTTTATGAGATGATCCCTTGTGGTCACACTGAGCTTAATTGCCTTTTTACCTCGACAAAAACTGATGTTTAAAGGACGTTCACGACTTGTCATGAACGAAATTATGTCCCTTTAAAATCCTAAACTCTGTGTATGAACCTTATAAAGGGAAGAGTAGGAAGGGTTATTCAATCAGTCTAAAAGAAGGAATTCTTCTCTCCATAGAACTACAACTGCAAGATGAGTGACAATACATGGAATGTTGTTCTACCTGTTGATGGTGGTTTTTGGCGAGGAGGTCACAGGAGTAATTTCACATCAACTTCTGGTATCCTGGAATAGCTCGAGATAAGGTATGAATTTATTTTATAGTAGGGATAAGATATTTAAATTACCATTAGCTGTATTTTGATGTCTCACGACCCTAGCCTAGTAGCATGGTCCATATCCCTAGCCTATACGATAAAATACCTACGCATGCGCATTAACCTGGCCCATGCTCGAGCCAAACCCTAGGCCATTCACGCCACTAGCAAGGGGGGGTGTACACGGCCACTTCTTGGCCTTAGGGGTGTACACGGCCACTTCTTGGCCTTAGGGGTATACACGGTCATCACCTTGGCCTATTCCCCTGCGCTTAACCACGGCCTCACCTTGGCCTATTCCCCTGCGCTTAACCTCGGCCTCACCTTGGCCTATAGCCCTGCGCTTATCCCCACGGCCACACCTTGGCCTAATCCCTATCCTGTCCTCACGGCCACGCCTAAGCTTCATCCCATGTCCACGGCCACTCCTTGCCATGCTCACGGCCCTTGGCCTAATCCTTATCCTAATGCTCACACCCCCTCCATGCTTGGAGGCCCACGTCCAATCCTTGCCTTAGCTTTGGATGCCCATGCCATTAGCTTGCCCTAGTTTTGGATATCCATGTCTTCAGCGTGCCTTGGCACTTGGGTGCCCACGCCACCTCCTTGGCCTGATTATGGGTACCCACACTATTGCTCTGGCCTAATTTTGGAGCTCCATGGCTATGCCTTGGCCAAATCTTGGAGGCCCAAAGTCAGGGCGCGGCCAAACCTTGGAGGCCTTACGGTTTTCCCTTGCTTGTGCCCGTGGCCTCCCTCTCTCTCGTGGTTACCATTGCCCCTTTGAGCTAGAGTTTATCTTTTCCTAGCCTCCCCCTATTTATGGGTCCCACTGATCCAAATCCTAGAGGATTATGGATTTTATTAAGTCCATAATACTCTAGTTTCCTAATCAAGTTCGGAAATCTGGCAGTTCAGCTCACGTATTTCCTCATGGCGTGATTTTTACAGCCCAATCCGTGAGGAATTGGGAGACGCTTCCTTCACGAAATATTTTCCTCTGTGAGTTCCCTATAACATACTAAAAATTCGGAATTTTATCTAATATAGGCTGGCCTGGGAGATTTTACTAATGGATAACATGCAAACTGTCCAGAAATCCGAAAATAACATAAATGTTATGGCCTATCCTTTGCGCCTTATGCCTAAATTCTCAATAAGATTATTATACCATGCAACATGGCTTATTATAATTATTGTGGCCTATCTTTAGGTCTTGTATTGGCAATGCTTATGCATTCTTGATGATGGCTACGCTGTGATAGCATCATTCGTCTGTTTTTCCTGATTATGGACTTGCTTCCATAAATCAGTGCTATAATTCTTAATCATGGCTCATGGCTATGACTTATATTATTTTGGACATTCATATGTCTTCATTACTCAGAGAATTGGTGCATTACATGCCACAAGCCAATTTCTCATATTTATGGCAAACCGAAAGTCGTATTTATTTGACTATTGCCACAGAGAGTTGCTGAAATCCTCTCAGTCTAATTGGCGATTGCATAGCTCAATCCTTAGACTTATCTTATCTAAATGGCGGTTGCTAGCTCAACCCTTAGATTTATCTCATTGGTTTAAACGGCGATTGCCCGGCTCAATCCTTAGACCAAACCTAAAAGAGATACGCAAGCTTATCGCTTAATCTCTATCTTTACGCAAAAGTCCTGAGTTTACCAGTAATTGGTACGACTTTGCACTTAGTCAGCTTTGACTTAACAAATATTCAATCTTTAACAAATCTTACGAGAATCAAGTAAGTTACATGGGGGGATATTCTTTAGGGTTTTGGTTTGGCGGTCTACGGCACGTGTGATTGCAACGGCACAATCACTTAACGGGAAAGATAACTAGGTCGTGTGAACGTTGCTGAGAAGATGGGATAAGGTAGTGGGTTGTTAGTCTTCCCTAATATTAGGCGCAAGACTCTTAACAACTGACCCCACTCGTTCCTCACTCCCACTCTTCCACTTCTTCCACTTCTTACGAGATCAGTTGAGAATATATTGCTATAAATAGGTCACTCGACCAGTTTGGAAAACAATCTCAGACAAGTTCAGCAAGAACAAAGAGTTTAATTCAGTGCAAGTTCAATCAATCAATCTCATCGATAATTGATTAACTCTTCTCATTCAGCATTTAATATCTAGTGAGAACTGAATATCCAATCTTCTTTAGCAATTCAATCATCAACATCACAGAAAATCATAGCAATTCTCTGATCTCATCTTTCTCTGCTTCCCTCCCTAAACCAACCCTATATCCTCTTCTTGTAACTGAAGCAATACTCGAACGACCATTTCTTGGTTTAGGCGAGTCTTGTTCGATCTTGACCTCTCGAATTCCATTATAATTTTTTATTACATCATTACACTTCACACTTTACCCCTCAGATTATCTTTATTGTTTTACACCTAAAACATTTGGCGACCACAGTGGGAGGTCATTATCTCGGTTTTAAGAAGATATGGTTGAAACCAGGAGGCAGAGTTCAGAGAATACAAATTCTCCAAATATCCCTAGTGTCCCCACGAGTTTATCTACTGCAAGTGGGGTCACAAACACCCAAGCTAGTGGCGCCATCACCTATGGCCCCACAACCCCAGTCGCGAGTTCTAGCCCAAACCCTAATCTCGCCTCTACCTCAACCCAGAGGGGGCCAACCTTATCCCCTTCTCCCTTGGGCGTGTCATCCCCTCTGGCGGGATCCACCACGCCTACTTCATCTTCATCTCCCCAGAACGTCCAGCAGGGGTTTTCCTTATCTCTATCCTGTTCCGACATGTCCCTATCTTGTGCTGCAGGGACAACCAATCTCTATGTCAGAGACGCCACTGCTGGTCTCACCATCAAAACCGTGACTTCTGTCACTCCTGATGCCGTCCCCTCTCTAGTGGGACCCAACTCATCTCCTCCTTTCACTCCTACTGTTATCCAATCTCTTGGTTTGGGCCTTACTTTATCTTTGCCACTTGCTATCACGTCCGCCACGCCTCATGTTATGAGGGCCACCGTTAATACCACCTCCACGGATAATGCTCCCATTCCTAGCCAAGTTACTCTTTCAGATCTGGTAAAGACTTATCAGGAAGAAGAGGAGGATCCAGAAGATTTCGTACAAAGATTCAGAGCCAAAGCTTTGGATTATCATAACAGGGAGATAAGCGAATCACAATTGGTGGAGATTTGCATAGGAGGGATGGGGCCACATCATCAAGAATTAATGGGGAGTTTCCAGCCCCGCGCCTTCCAACAACTCTATGCAATAGCCGGGCAATACGCTGAGATGGGAGATAACTCTGTCAACAGGGGACTGGGGACTGAAGGCCCGCACCATAAGGCCACCAACCCACCTCGACGCATCCAAAGTTTCACCACCTACGAAAAACCAGTAAGTCAAGAGGCTAGTTTCTTAATAGAGAATTTATGTGAATTATTACACCTGCCAAAACGTGAACCCTATCACGTCTCAAAACCCTAATTTCATGGTTCCCTCAACTCAAGTGGGGCCAACCTCATCTCTCTCCTTCATGGACGTCCAACCTGGGTCCACTTCATCTCTATCCTATGCTAACACGTCCCCCCCTATCCTTTGGTATGGGGACCGCCACTCTCCAAGATAGGGACGCCACCAGCTCCTCTGCTGGTCTCACCACCCAAACCGTGAGCTCTATCCCAAACAGAAGCCCTAATTTCGTGTCTGCCTCAACCCAGATAGGATCAACCTTATCCAATTCTTCCTTGGGCGTGTCATCTCCTCTGGTGGGATCCACTATCCTATCCCATATCACGTCCCCCCTATCTCATATGGTGGGGACTACCAATACCACTATCTCTCCTACTCCTTACACTCCTATCTCAAGCCGCACAGAAGCTTTTGTCTTCGGGACCCGCATAGGAGAAACAAGGAGTGTTGAAGACTCACCTAGCATTGTGGATCTCGTGAAGACCCAACAAGATCTAGCCTTGAGTCAAAACAATATGGTGAAAACCCATATGGAGTTGCTGACGTGTTTGAGATCTATCTCAGAGAAGTTGACGCCACCAACAAATCCAGGGTTTTCAAGTGTGGAAACCCTAGCTCATTCCAACAGGGCGGGTCCCTTTCAAATTCACATGATCCCTGATGATCAGGATACCCATATCCACACCACACGTGGACCAAGCACGGGTTTGCAACACAACTTCGTCACTCGTGAAGATTTGCAGAATCTTTTGCAAGCTCAGAGCATGGAGAATTCAGATTTGTTTCATCGTCATCAACCTCCATATCCAATTGAAATTCAGCGTGAGTCTCTTCCTGAAGGGGAAGGCATACACTTGGTATAATAATCTAGCTCCTAATAGCATCCTCAGCTGGAACCAGATGGTTAATGCTTTTCTCAAAAAGTATTTCTTCGTGTCTGAGCAACTCACTCTCTCTGATTTGGGGAGACTTTATCAGCGAAACAATGAGCATCCAGACGATTATGTGACGAGGTTCAGAACTCGCTCAGTGGATTGCAATGATCCAAACGTAACAGAGTTGCAGTTGGTGGAGCTTTGCATCAACGGAATGATACCAGTATATCGGGCCTTATTGGAGAATCTGGATATTAATAATTTCACCAAGCTCCATAAGTCTGCCAAACGATCCGCCACTACTGCACCCGCGTTACTAGAAAGGCCCAGGCCTGCAAAAGCTGAAGAAAGTCGTGGTGAGACGCGTGCCAGCAAGCGACTCGTCAACAAGCAATATAGTTCTCTTCCCTCAGTTCATGCAGTAACTGAAGGTGTTAAGAGGAAGGCGCCTACTCCTGAGGTCCCACAACTAAAACGTGCAGCCCCAGCCCAACCTCAGGCTCCTACACGGGTCCCAGCTAATACTCCTGCACCAAGAGCGCCACGACAACCAAGGGAATTTCCTAAAATTCCTGATTTCCCATGTACCATGGATGAAGTGATAGAGCTCCTGGAAGCATGGATTCAAGACAGTGCCGTTAAATTACCTCCTGTACGGAGAGAGCCTACGGCACAAGAGATGACGGATCCCAAGTATTGCCATTTTCATCGATTCGTCAATCATCCCACGAGCGAATGTCATCGACTCAAGCAAATCTTCAACGAAAAGATCGAGTCAGGGGAGTTGAACTTGGGGACTGAGGGTGTGCATAAGAATCCACTCCCTCAGCACCAACCTCAACGTCAACACCAACCTCAACGTCAGCATCAACCCAACATTCAGAATTTCACCATCTCCGGAGAATCTGTCAAGCAAACTGCTAACTACTTACTGGAGAATTTATGCGAGCTCTTGCATTATTCTAGAAGTCAACAAAGAAACATTTTCGCCGCCCTCAGCTGGATTGCTAGCGGCAAAGAACTACCTATACCTGAAAAGGTTCAGCCAAAGCCTGGCGAAGTCACACCGGAGATGATGACGGGAGAACGTGTTCCAATACCGATTATCTCTGCTCGTCTCGAAGGTACGAATTTTAAGAAAGTTCAAATTGATGCTGGTGTTATGGTTAATTTAATTCCAATCAAAACACTCCAAGCAATTGGGATTTCTCGACGGGATGTCATCTATTATCCCACAGTAACGAAAGATTCAAAAGGAAATCTCCAAGACATATATGGTCATGTTACTTTGGATCTGAAGGTGGACTCTGCTCGCACCAAAGCCAAGTTTCATGTAATCAAAGAAGACGAGGAGCACGACATGATCTTATGGCGTCCCTGGCTCCATGGGAAGAGATTTGTACCTACAATCTCACCTGTAATCATCAAAGACCAAGAGTTCATGTTTGACCAAGAAAGCTGCAGCGTGGGAAAGCTGGAGTACCGCGTGGGGTCTGAAACTCTGGTGATATTCAAAGAGGTATGTGAAAGTGATTTGAAATACTTTATTCAGAATTATTTAGTTCATGGGAATCCTATCCAACGTGTTCCTACACAAGGATTGGATGATTCTTTGACATGGGGACTTGATTGCATCAAGTCTATCAAACCCTCTGAGGCACCTCAGGAGGAAATCAAGGCCACTTCCAATAAGTGGGTTCGGGCAAAGCAACGGTCTTATAGGCGAAAGACACATGAGATGTCATGGGTTCCTAAGGACGCTTTTCAAGAAGGAGATAAGGTTATGCGACGCACTAACCGAAGAGTAACTTCTATTCTGGGGTCCATACCAAATTGGGAGGGACCTTATATTATATCTCGAGTCATGCCTGATGCGCGATACATGAGAGGCCTTCAAACATGGTGATCAATGGCAAGTAGCTCAAGAAGATATGAAGATTCACTTTCCAATTCCTTCAAAAGAAAAGTGCAAGCAATCTCTTGCCTTTTAACAATTTCATTCAAAAATTCAAATTCAAAACCTATGAGTTCAAAACCATCAATTCCTACAAACCCTTTGTTCATAAAACCAAATAAAAGCAAAATAAAAGTCTATTGAGAAAATTTTTTGCTCCTGAAGCTCTTCAGAAACAACCATCTAATGAAGATCTCGCTCCTTCATCAGCTGCCTTCTTTATTAGAGCAATATGAGCAGTCTTCTTCTTCACCTCTTCAGTTAACTTACGGAGTTCCTCAGTCATGGCAGCATGATTCCTCTCTTCTTGCTTCACCAAATCATGGGTGAATTTGCCAACAGCAGCA